>SKCR01035833.1:0-91600 GCA_019454045.1 Zanthoxylum bungeanum
ATTAATTTATTACACATAAATAAGAGAATCAATTTATCTTTATAATAATATTGTGTGGAGTCACGACCCTAGATCCTTGAGTCCTTTATTTTATTTTCCTTAGTATTTTCTTTTGAATCTGTTTTTATTTTATTTTGCAAGACCACATTCAACCAACAAAAGCAATCAATTCCCTTCTCCTTATAATTAGATACCTGTAAATAAATAGAATCAATAATTAATAACAATAGTAGGAATTAAGTCCTCGTGGGATCGATATTTTTATACGACTTGAACGATACGTGCGCTTGCGTTATACGTGTGTGTTTACGCCGGTCAAGTTTTTGGCGCCGTTGCCGGGGACTTATTTTTCTTGAGTTATTAATTTTGAAGCTATCCAATTTACTTGTATCTAATTTTCTTTATTTTTATCTGTAATTTCTTTCTGTTTTCAGGTGATTGAACAAATGGAACATTATTGGGAGATTGAAAGATTACGAGCTTTACAAAAAGATACACCCCAAATCTGGGAGCAACAGTCCGGTTTTCTGTGGCCTGTTGAACAGCCCAATGATTATCACTAGATGCCAGAACCAAGCAATGCTACATTTGTTCATCAGAACGAAATGGGGAGATGTGTGATTTGTGATAGTAACCACCCGAGCGATCAATGTATATATCGATCAGAGTGGGAGAATTTCTGGAGACAATCATGCTATGAAGAGCCATCACATTTCACAGAGCCACATTTTCCATCTTATCCACCATCTACCTTTGATCTTTACCAACAACCAGAACCATCAGAGAAAGATCAGACACTTCACATGCTCAAAGATTGGTTCAAGGAAATGGAAACTCAATTTGATGCACAAATTCAGAGTAACGCAGAATCCATACAGAAAATAACGGATCAGATCAGACAATTCACAGAAAACCAGAACTACATACCTCAAGAACCAGTTCCAGATGACACTGATGAAGCCTTCAAGTACCCAGAGATCCACAATGACATTTCAACAGAGGATGAGGCTGAACAGTATCAACAACCAGAGGTATCAGTTCAGGAGCCAGAACCGGCAAAGTCTCAAATTGACTTTTATTATTCTGAATCTGACAAGGATGAAGCTGAACTGTTTGTACCAACTGCACCAACAAATGAGGATGGAATTCTGTGTCCTCAAAATGAAGATCTTGGAGATTGTTTTGCAATAATGTTCCAAGAAGATCTATCTGAGCCAATCATTTCACCCAGATCAGAGGATGAAGACCTAAAATCTGACATTTCTTCACATCCTCAGGTTGACAATTTTGAAGCATGTATTTCACAGATGACAGATGAAGAGCTGAATGCAGATATTTTCAAATACATCTGTGAAGAAAAGATGGAACAAGAAACAGAGCAAATGGAGGAGCAAATGTCTGACCTTAATAAGAATCTAGAGCATTCAGGAAAAACATCGCTGTTTTGGGGAGTACAAATCAAAGATATCAACCAGAAGCTTGACAGAATGGAACTCCCATTCCAAGTCAAGCACCATACGAGACCTCCTGATTTTCTTTCTTTCTTTGCAGGAACCACTGGAGCAACAAGGAGTAAAAAGGTGGCACGAGCACTGAATAAGACAAAATTCTTTTTGCCACTTTACCGTTGGAAGAGACCCTTCAAAAGCAACGCTCACGGGATTGTCTGTAATCGGACATCCAAAACGACGCTGAAACCTCCTTGACAGATGGATTTCAGTCACGTCTGGCTGAAGACGAAAAATTTAGCGCTAGCAGGGAGGCAACCCATGCAATTTTTTGTAATTTCTGTTTTCATATTTTGTGTGAACTTTTTAATTTTGTGTGTTATTTTTGTAGGGAAAGGCACAAACGAAGCATTTTAAGACATAATGAATTGTGTTTGGCAATCAAAAATGAGAAACAATTCATTTGCGATGGCTGTGTAAGGAATGAAATCTTGAGACACATCCTAATGAATTTATACTAAACGAGTGGTGTATTGCGTACGCAATTCCGTTGCCTTAATTATTGCTTTGATTCGCTTTTCTGTAGTAATTATCTTTATTTTCGTAGACAGGATCCAGACTTTTTGACCTTTCACGATTTCTTTTGTTGTTTAGCTAACAAACGTCATCTGGAAGATATTAGTGCTATTATTACTCACCCTTTTTCAGGTACTATAAATTCAGCCCGTCATTGCACTTTTGAAGACATCCAGAGTAAAAAATGGAAGCCACTTCAAGAAGACGAGTTGAAAACATTTGTGTGTTTTGCGGTAGTACTGTTGGTACTAAACCACAATACATAGAAGCAGCACAGGAATTGGGTCGAGTTTTAGCTGCAAGGAATATGCACTTAATATATGGCGGAGGCAATCTCGGACTTATGGGGATCGTTTCAAAGGTCGTACATGAAGGAGGCAGTCACGTTTTGGGAATCATCCCAAAACCCTTGGCAGAGGCAAATCTTATTGGATCATCAAACGGAGAGGAACTGATCGTATCAGGTATGTCTGAACGTTTGGTAGAAATGATTAACCGTGCTGATGCTTTTATCGCTTTTCCAGGTGGCTTGGGCACATTGGAGGAAATTTTTATAGTTCTATCTTGGGCGAACCTGAACATACACCAGAAATCCATTGGACTGCTCAACGTTGATGGATTCTATGATTTTCTTTGTGTGTTTCTTGATGATGCTCGGAAAAATGGATTCGTGTCAAAACCTATGAAAGAACTCCTCTTTACTGCCAGAACTGCTCCGTATCTAATTGACCAACTCATAGCCTATGAACCAAAAGTTGACCCTATTATTTCAAAGATAAATTGGTCTGAGGACGATCGTGGTAAGAGGCGTCGTATTAATCTGGATCTTAACCTTTAATTTCCTGTAGATTTTCAGCTAACCAGGTATTATTTTCTAAACTCTTCTTCTACTGTTTAAGACATTGGGGACAATGTCTCATTTAGGTTTGGGGGAGGAAATTAGTTGATTAATACCTTGTTTTTAGTTTGTGTGTTGTTTTTAGTTTTAGTCCAAAATTTTCGAAAAATACAAAAAAAATTGAAAAATTTTAAAAATTACAAAAATATTTTGTGTTTTGTGTTTTTGTTTTGACTAAAAAGGTGAAATTGGTAAGAGGTAGCTGAGTAAGGAGTTCCCACTCCTGATACGTATCTCAAACCATTTATTTAAGAACAAGTTAATTTTTGTTTATTTCCTTTTGAATTATTTAATTTGTAAATTCTCCATAATACTGACTAAAATGGATCTTCATATGCTTAGTTGGCAGGTATTATCAACATGCATAGTAACATACGGACATGAGCTAAAATTGAAAAGATTGTAATATTCAGTGCTCTAGTTTAATTGGAAGAAGCATCTCAAAAAGCAGTGGAGTAAAAAAAAAAAAAAAAAAAAAAAAAAAAAAAAAACGTCCGAGATCCGAGTTATTAAGTCTGTAAGGGTGTTTTAACACCTAGTGCCCTAAAACCAACTGGTTTGGGAGTCACTGGCCCAAAGCTCGTTACATGGATCAAAGATGCTGCAAAATTATATATATCTGAAGTCTGGGTAATTAAGTCCGTAGGGGTGTCTTAACACCTGGTGCCCTAAAGCCAACTGGTTTGGGAGCCACCGACCTAAAGCTCGCTACATAGACGGAATGTATTGTATATAAATAAAAAATAGAGAAAAAATCAAAGAAAAAAATCAGAAAAATCAGAAAAATTATTCCATTGCTACAAAAAGGTGTGAAATCTGATAGAACTTTAGGACAAAAGTATTACTCTCTTATCAATTGCACTTATGACTGTTGTGGGCAAAATGAGTTGATTAATATTTTGTTGGCTGTGTATATGAAGAATGGTAAAAATAATCGGAGAATTTACTTATTCAGTAATTTAGAATGAAACAAAACAACTAGTAACTTGGATTAGAAATTTCACCTGATTAGTTACTAACTTCTTTATTCTCTTTTCTCTTGTCTTTTTGCTTTTGTGTGCATTAGTTTTATTACATTTTTACTTTTGTAAAATGTTTGTGGGTATCATTGCTGTAAACCATCACGAGACTACAACTCGTCCACTAGGGACACCTAGGGGTTTAAAGGCTTGTTGCATACGCTAAATGCAACCGTGATCCCTACGAAAGTGGCTTAGTTAAATTTTATTATGTTATTTTATTTTATGTTTTGCTCGAGGACTAGCAAAATGTTAGGTTTGGGGGTGTGATGAGTGGTAAATATATCACTTTTTCCACTCATTTTACCTAATATTTTGTATAGTTTCTTGAGTCTTGTGAATATTTTGATGTGTTTGTGTTATTTTGTAGATAAATAAAGTTTCAGGACATTCTGGAGGTGATTTGGAGCAAAACTGTGAAAATTAGCAAAAAGGGCAAAATGGAAATTCCGCCGCGTCGCGACGCCAGGACCTTCCGCGTCGCGACGCCTAACATGCACCGGAGTCTGCTAACGTGCGTCGGGTCAACGGGTCAGAATTTGTGAAGTTTGACTTTGCTAACGTACGTCGTGCCACGTGTCACCATCACAACCGAACCGCTAACATGCACCTGCCACGTGTCATCATCCTACGATGCCGACAATCATCATTTATGCTAACGTGCGCCTGACACGTGTCATCATCTCAGAAGATCAGCTAAAATGCGCCACATGCCACGTGTCAAAAAGCTATGGTGCCGACAGAATACGCGTGACACGTGTCACCTTATCATTGGACTGAAACGCCAGCCAACCACAGCGTGACATGTGTCACAATTATTGCTGCCGACAGCCGCGTGGTCAACCCGTGTGGACTCCGTGTAACTGTTGCCAGCGTCGCGACGCTAGTGCAATTCCAGTGTCGCGACGCTGGACCAAAATTTGCCTATAAAAGGAGGCCGCCAGATTCATTTTTCTTCATGCTCTCCTTGGGAATTTTTCCCTGGTTTTATAGGAAGCATTATTTTTGTATATATAAATATTATTTTTAATATATGTATTTTTATTTTCAGTAATAGTAGTTCTCTTCTTCTACCTTTCTTTTTAATGTTTAGTAGTTAATTTTCTGCTGGGGATAAGGTGAAGCTTTTATTATTTTAATTTAGGTTAATCTCCCTTAAATATAATATAGAAATTATAATTCAAAATATAAAAGATTATCGCCTTAATGGCTGGTTTTATTTATTTGACATAATGTGATACCGCCTATATGGCTGGTCTTTAGGTGACAGATAATTACCGCCTATATGGCTGGTTTATGTTCAAATATTATTACCGCCTTTATGGCTGGTCGAATTTAATTTGACTTAATAAGGAATACCGCCTTTATGGCTGGTCGGTAATATCATGTTTAATTTATGTATTATATTAAGGGAGAAATCTAAATTATAAATAGTAAAAGTGGATCCTCAACTCCCCAGCATTTTATTTTATTTTATTCTAGGGAAATGATGACACACAATACACACACTTAATAATTGATTTTCTTTTTATGGGTAATTCTTTAAGTTGTTTATTAAGTCTTAAGCTTAATGCTTCCTGTTGCCTGATCACCAATAGGATTGATGGGGTAAATCTAAAATGAACTAGACATAGGGATTTTAGGTTTCAGCCTTAGACTTAATAGCCCACGATCTTCCTTGAGGATAGATAACTTTTTAATAGATTTCCTTACAAGATAGGAATATACCTGTCGGGCGGGGGTAGCCATAATTGGAACTTATTCTTAATGAATCCAGGTAATTTGGTTGACATAGGAATATGGTTCAATTGGGTTATACTGGGTATTTGCGTCTGACCATCGACAGAGGCTTTTGCATAATTTAGTGTTCCAGGTTAACAAATTAATTTATTACACATAAATAAGAGAATCAATTTATCTTTATAATAATATTATGTGGAGTCACGACCCTAGATCCTTGAGTCCTTTATTTTATTTTCCTTAGTATTTTCTTTTGAATCTGTTTTTATTTTATTTTGCAAGACCACATTCAACCAAACAAAAACAATCAATTCCCTTCTCCTTATAATTAGATACCTGTAAATAAATAGAATCAATAATTAATAACAATAGTAGGAATTAAGTTATCGTGGGATCGATATTTTTATACTACTTGAACGATACGTGCACTTGCGTTATACGTGTATGTTTACGCCGGTCACGTGTACTTAAAACTGAGTCTACACTGGTCTTGATCCCTTTTTGGGGAATAGACTTGATAACTCATTCGGTTGATTTAAATATCTTCAATGAGTTTTTCTGTTGTTCTGAAGTACCAAAAGTGCTAGTGCCAATTGGGTTACAACAAATAAAGGACTGTATAAGGAGTGGTGTTTGACATATAGTTGTGGTTAGGATTCTTCCAGATCGGGTATTAGCATAGAGGTGTGATAGTAAAAGTCATCATCAACAGTTATTATTTGTTAGATTCATCTTAATTCTTATCACAATCCTCAGGCCGGTACTCCACAGTCCAATATTGACATATACTTTTCTTGAATCGACTACTCAATTAGCAGGCTCTTGTCTTACTCAAGTTTAGTAAATAATGATTATGAATTACTATATACATAGGTAAAAAATAATAAACTATATAATTGATAATTAATTATTTTAAAGTTATTTATTTTAATAAATAAAACCTAACATGGGGCTATTTGGTTAAACCCTAATTGATTAGAAAAAACCAAAATAAATCAATCATTGGTGTGAACTCCCTATAGAGATAAGGATCATGATTTTTGTTAATTATAATTTGATTTTATGATTAACAAAGATAAGAATATTTAAGCAAAGCTTAGTTTTTTTTTCCTAATTCAAAAATACACCCTATTCAGGGCATTCCAAAACCCGGCGGTTGCATATTTGATAGTATTTAGGGTTGCAGAAATTATTTTTACGACAACCGAAAATCAATATAACATAATCAAAAACGTTTTGATTGTGTTCTTGATTAAAATCTTAAGAGGAATAAGAGCATTCAACATGTCTACACATATCTTGCTTAGTGAGGGATCATAAGGAAGATTAAGTGGAGTTCACAAAGAGAAATAACAATAAATTTTTTGAAGCTAATGTTAATCGGCTTTCGCACGTGCATAGAACGAATCGGAATTATTCCCGTTGTTCCCTACAATTGCCGCGTCTATTCGTACTGAGGACCTCACGTGCCTTGACTCACAAGTATGTTATTCAGTTATAACCAACTATAATCATAACGGCCACATAACAACTGCTTGACGTCTCAGCAACTTCAGAAGACCCCAACAATATCAGAACTCCACAGCAGTCTTAACATCTTCATTTATTCATTCATGAGCAGTGATTGGGTCACAAACCTAGGGGTGGCAATTTAGGTCATGATTCGTTTATTCGTTCGATTCGATTCGCTTTAAAATGAATACGGGTTTGAAAAAATGGATTCGTTTAATAAATGGGTCGATTCGATTCGATTCGTTTATTAAACGAATCGAATACGAATTTAAGCTCATGAATTCGTTTATTCATTTAGAATTCGTTTTATTATTTTCTTTTACTAGTTATTGTTATTTTTCAATTAAGATTTGAGAAATTATAGTTAATTATCATAGAAAAATAATATTTTCGATATTTTGTGAGATATTTTGAATAAATATATTAATTACATATTTTATATGTATATATTTATGAAGAATTAATGTAAATCAACTATGGTAAATTATGATATTAAATAATATGATGACTAAACGAATATTCGTATTCGATTCGTTTAATAAACGAATCGAATACAAATCCTGATATTATGATTCGTTTAATAAACGAATCGAATACGAATCCATCACATTTCGATTCGATTCGTTTAGGATTCGATACAAATTCGATTCGTTGATTCATTTTGTCACCCCTACACAAACCCTCACAATAATAATAATAACAAGTGCAAATAGTATTGTTGAACAAGAGAAGCATATGAATTTGGAACTTCCCAAAAGTCTAAGCATGCTGCATTATCATAATAACAACATGAATGACAGAGACATGAACATGCATGTTCATTTCACTTATTGAAGATCTAATGCATATGCTTTTGTAATTTATATATTGTAAGTTAGATATCACACAAAAGAGTGAAAGGTGTCATCAAGAATCAAATAGAAGTTACTCATAAACTATCAAGTGCAGGCATAAATAGCAATCATAATTCCAATAAATAGTCCTCGTGTATTAATTTAAAAGCCTAAATAATTTCAATGAAAAAGCAAGCATGCATACAAACTGGAGAGATCTAACCCATGCAATAATTTCTGTCATCTTATAAATTATTAATAATAATTTTTTATTTTTTATTTTAAAAAAAAGAAACTTTAATTTCTTCCAATGTTGCTTAGAGTGAAGGGAACAAGCATTGGAATCCCAATATCATGCCTTATTGATTATACTACAAGGTCTCCACTTTTGGCGACACTATAAAAATGCTCCTTCATATGGATTTTTAATATTGCTCGAATATATATAATAATGTCAAAATCAGTTGCCTTAATACAGTTTAGATGTGCCGTTTTCTTTCTTAATTTTTTATAATATTTACCTAACTATTAAGACCTCTTGTTTTCCTTATAAGAATTCATATCAACTGAATTAGCACTCATAATTATTAAATACATATATTGTTAGTCTTCCACTCGAAATTTTTTAAATGAATTATGTAATGAAACAATTCATATATCTTCGGACCCATCTAAGTGGGTCAAAACTCTTGATCTCTACATAAGAGATGTTACTAAATGAATTAATTGATACAATATTAAGAAGATATTCTCGTGTTGCACTCGGAATTTTTTAAATGAACTATATGGTGACGTAATCCATATAACTGGCACACTAAATCTATTTTCAAATGTTTAGAAAAGAATTAATCTCCTTCAAACCTCAACTTCAAAAATAAGTGTCACCACTCAACAATGAGTTGTTTTCCATAACATGTATAATTACATAAAATTTAGGAATATAAATAATCTCAAACTTAATTTTATAATAGAGTTTTGAATACTTTTGTTGACGGCGGATTTTGGTCTCAGGGTAATATGGGAATATCACCTCCGAGGTAATCCTCCTTCAATAGTTAATTTGTTTGGTTATGGGGGACCAAAAGCAATTTAGCGAGAGACAGATAAACACACCAATCAACAAGGAGATTTAACGTGGTTCGGTGGATTTTGGATCCGACCTACGTCCACGGACAAGAACAGGATGATACTCTTTATTACTTCAAACACCTTTCTCAGCTCTCTCTTTTGTTTACAAGTCTCACAATAATGATTCTGATCTCAACTTTTTTGATGATTTCAACTTGTCTTTCTACACTCACTCTACCCTCCTATTTATAATGGTGAAGAAATCAGATTCCTATTTGTACAAGAATTCCCAATTGGAGATGGTCTCCTTTTCCTATCAGGATTCCTAGTCAAAACTATTCCCTTTTCCCATAAGGATTCCTAATTAAAACTACATTTATTTCCTTTATCCTATTAGGATATTAACTTTATTACTTTACCCCATTAAAGTAGGACAACTTATCCCTTTTCTGCAAGAATAGGATGCTTTATCTTTCTGAGCACGCCTCGTCATGTGCTCGGTCTTTATGAGGTCGGTCATGACAATCTTTTATGCTGAGAGTGTTTCTGCCGACCTCTATAATGCTCGGTCAACTGAACCAAAGTGGTCGGTCCTTTCATAATGTGGTCGGTCTCTTCATGATGTGGTCGGTCTTATTCATGATGTCAACCAGGGAAAGAATTTTACCCAGGGAAAGAAATTTACCCTTTTGTCCTTGTCGTGTTGTCTTAAATGCCGTAGTACCTGAAAAACACCATCAACATCTGTCCCCTAGTTCTCGGTAACAACGAGTTTGTGAGTTGATGCCGGGAACTATAAAAAAAGATGGTGTGCTGATCGCCTTGCTGGTGGTCGCTCCAGAAATCACCGAGAAATTGTCTTTGCCATCAACTAAGTCTTCTGTTTCTATCTTCATATCCTCGGTTTATTGGAGATGCTGACTCTATTCAGAATGATTCTCCACCTCAAAGCAAATTGCTTACTTGGGTCGTTCCATCAGGAGATGAAGTTCCTCTTGTTGTCCAAACTAAAAATGACTCCTACTCTGTAATATCTGTACCAGAGACTTGGGGGTCCTGACCCCTGACTGATCCAATCTCGATTGTGAGGAGAAAATTTTGCCTCTGAGCTAACGATGATGTGCTCGGTGGCATGTGATCCTGTCTCGAGCTGTGAGAGATGCTCGGGCCTGGGGGAACGTTACGTCCCCAGTCCGAATAACCGACTCGGTGGGACGCAACCCGACCCCGAGCTGAGAACGACACTTGGACCTGAGGGAATGTTACGTCCCCAGTCCGAAGGGCTGACTCGGTGGGACGTACCCCGACCCCGAGCTGTGAAAGGCACTTGGACCTGAGGGAATGTTACGTCCCCAGTCCGAAGGGCTGACTCGGTGGGACGTACCCCGACCCCGAGCTGTGAAAGGCACTTGGACCTGGGGGAATGTTACGTCCCCAGTCCGAAGGGCTGACTCGGTGGGACGTACCCCGACCCCGAGCTGTGAAAGGCATTTGGACCTGAGGGAATGTTACGTCCCCAGTCCGAAGGGCTGACTCGGTGGGACGTACCCCGACCCCGAGCTGTGAAAGGCACTTGGACCTGGGGGAATGTTACGTCCCCAGTCCGAAGGGCTGACTCGGTGGGACGTACCCCGACCCCGAGCTGTGAAAGTCACTTGGACCTGGGGGAATGTTACGTCCCCAGTCCGAAGGGCTGACTCGGTGGGACGTACCCCGACCCCGAGCTGTGAAAGGCATTTGGACCTGGGGGAATGTTACGTCCCCAGTCCGAAGGGCTGACTCGGTGGGACGTACCCCGACCCCGAGCTGTGAAAGGCACTTGGACCTGAGGGAATGTTACGTCCCCAGTCCGAAGGGCTGACTCGGTGGGACGTACCCCGACCCCGAGCTGTGAAAGGCACTTGGACCTGGGGGAATGTTACGTCCCCAGTCCGAAGGGCTGACTCGGTGGGACGTACCCCGACCCCGAGCTGTGAAAGGCACTTGGACCTGGGGGAATGTTACGTCCCCAGTCCGAAGGGCTGACTCGGTGGGACGTACCCCGACCCCGAGCTGTGAAAGGCACTTGGACCTGGGGGAATGTTACGTCCCCAGTCCGAAGGGCTGACTCGGTGGGACGTACCCCGACCCTGAGCTGAGAAAGACAAAGTGGTCTCGACGGAATGAAATCCAGCCCCGAGCCGATTAATCAAGTGGCCTCGGCGGAACGAATCCAGCCCCGAGTCGATTAATCAAGTGGCCTCGGCGGAACGAATCCAGCCCCGAGTCGATTAATCAAGTGGCCTCGGCGGAACGAATCCAGCCCCGAGTCGATTAATCAAGTGGCCTCGGCGGAACGAATCCAGCCCCGAGCCGATTAATCAAGTGGCCTCGGCGGAACGAATCCAGCCCCGAGTCGATTAATCAAGTGGCCTCGGCGGAACGAATCCAACCCCGAGTCGATTAATCAAGTGGCCTCGGCGGAACGAATCCAACCCCGAGTCGATTAATCAAGTGGCCTCGGCGGAACGAATCCAGCCCCGAGCCGATTAATCAGTGGGACTTATTCAGAAGGGAAGTGAATCTACCTTTTGAAACCCTACCGAATCTGGCAAGGGCGTCCCCTTACCAGACCAGTGAAAAACAAAAACAAATCTCTGGAAAATAAAATTAAAAGGCGGGGGCGACTTATCGCTTATCCCAAAACAAAAATGTTTCGCAAGTATAAACCACAACACGGATGCCTCAAAACAGCGTCCTGTCCGAGGTCTCCAAAACACAATTCTGAATCTTTCAATTCAGTGTCCCGGCGAACCAGGATTCGGATCAGAAGAGCGTATGAACGGTAAGGGCACATCCTCTACACGTCGGTTCGCTCGGGAGCCTGTGTATTGTATGAGGGCTCCTCCTTACCACGCTGGAGTAGGCACACGCCACAGGGGTATACGAATCCCCGTGCTGTGCCTCCCGCGGATCCGGATGATGAATGGATCAAAGAGTGTCCGGGATACTAAGGGTATGTTCCTCCTTAGGCCCGGTATCACTGGAGTTAGCAATCGCCACGGGGGTGTCATTATCCCCCGTGCTATGCTTTCCCACGGATCCATTACATCGGGCAGGTGAGGATCAGAAGAGTGTTCGACACATTAAGGGCATGTTCTTCCTTATGTTCGGTAACACTGGAGTAAGCAATCGCCACAGGGGTATCATCCCTCCTTGTGCTATGCTTCTCACGGATCCGTTACATCGGGTATGTCCCTGAGGACCCCGAGCTAGAGAGATACTTGGCTCTGGGGGAATGTTCCGTCCCCAGACTAATGAGCATGTCTCGGTGGGACGTAACCCGACCCCGAGCTGAAAGAGGTACTTGGCTCTGGGGGAATGTCCCGTCCCCAGACCAATATGCATGACTCGGTGGGACGTAGCCCGATCCCGAGCCGGATAACTGAATGACCTCGGTGGGGCAAGGTCAAGCCCCGAGCTGCCCAAGTCTTTATTGCTTGGTCGTTTCTTTTTGTATTTAGGTGCTAAGTTTGTCCCCGGTTTTTGAGTAGGTCTTTCTATTTATGTTTTAAGAAAGTGGCCGAGAACCTTCTTTTGAAAGGAGAAAGTTTTATTTATGTTTTTGGGGACAAACTGCCCTTTTTCAGTTGAATTGGCGGCCACATGCCCTTTGTCTGGTTGTCATAACCTCGTGGTCAATGTATTTGTTCAGATACCCGTTTCGTGCTAGATCCTCCATTTGTTCTCGCAGATCTTTACATCCGTCTGTTGCATGTCCTCTGGAGTTGTGGTGTATGCAATAAGCCTTTTGGTTCCTTCTGTCCGGGGGGAACCTCCTTTGGTCCGGTTCCACTAAGAGGCCTTTCCCCTGGATCTCCATGACAATTTGTCCCAGTGGTTTTTTTAGGGGAATGTATGCATCTTCCCTGACCACGTGGTTTACTTGGGTCGGCGCTCTTCTCTCCTGATTGTCCCGGTGCAGTGGCTTGAATTCTTTGTGTTTCGGGGGTGGTCTTCTGGATTCTTTTTCTGTTCGGCGTTGGGCGCCCTCCCTTGTGGTTCTATCCCTGATGTTGTTCCATTTCCGGGACACTTTCTCTTCGTTCTCTAACGAAACGAACTTCCGGGCCACCTCCAGGGCGGTGGCGTAGTCCGGGGTGTCCTGTCCGATCCTTAGGTGGGTCCATAGCCTCCCGACCTTCAAGGCTCCTTTCAAGCTTTCCAGGGCCTCGGGGGATTCATACCCTCCGACTTCGAGTACCATATTATGGTACCTTTCAATAAATATCTCCAGAGGCTCATCGTCTCCTTGCTTCATAAGTCTTAGTTCTCCAATTGTCTTTCTGGGGACACAAGCCCCCTTGAAGTGTCGTATGAATGACTTTCTCAGTTGTGCGAAGCTGCTGATGCTTCTTGGGGCTAAGCTTCTATACCATAGGATGGCCGGTCCGGCTAGAGTTAAGGGGAACACTTTGCAAATGGCGTCCCCTGTTACCCCTTGTACCTCCATTAGTAGGACGAAGTCTTCGATGTGGGTTTTGGGATCGGTACGGCCCTTGTATGGTGTCATGGTCGGCATGCTGAATCTTTTTGGGAATTTCTCCGATTTTATTTCCTCCGTGAGGGGGGACTCATCCTTGATGTCCTGGACATCTCCCTCGTTTGTATTGGGGTATACTCCCCATTTGACCAGCTCCTCCCGTAACCAAGATTTCATGCTGCTGTCTTTGATTCCATGCCGCCCCCTGTGGTTTCTTTTCTTTCTGCTACCTCGGGAGTGGCGCTTCTCAGGGTCGGTGTCGTCCCGCACTTCTTTGGTATGTTCTTTTCCTCTCCTCCGGGTACTGTGAGGGCTATCGTAGGAGGGATCTGGTGATGATTTGTCATCTTCCTCTTCCCATGTGTCCTCGGTTTGGGAATCCCTTTGTACTACCACGGATCTCACCCTGTAGGGTTCCCTCCTTTGAGGTCTGTCGTCTTCGCTTGTATCGACAATTCTCTTTCCTTCCGCTATCTCACTCCTTTGCCGGCTAGTCCCGGCCTCGAATTTTCCGTCGTGTGCTCCTTCCATCCTTTCCAACCGGTCTACTATGGTTTTTAGTAGAGTTTGGTTTTCCTCCCTTTCCTTCCTAAGAGTCTCCTCTATCTAATCTGCAGCCGAGCTCCCTGATGGTTGTTGGTTTCCGCCTTCCGCCATTTGTCTTACTACGCGAGTTGCTTTTTGTTGAGTTCCCCACAGACGGCGCCAACTGTTGACGGCGGATTTTGGTCTCAGGGTAATATGGGAATATCACCTCCGAGGTAATCCTCCTTCAATAGTTAATTTGTTTGGTTATGGGGGACCAAAAGCAAATTTAGCGAGAGACAGATAAACACACCAATCAACAAGGAGATTTAACGTGGTTCGGTGGATTTTGGATCCGACCTACGTCCACGGACAAGAACAGGATGATACTCTTTATTACTTCAAACACCTTTCTCAGCTCTCTCTTTTGTTTACAAGTCTCACAATAATGATTCTGATCTCAACTTTTTTGATGATTTCAACTTGTCTTTCTACACTCACTCTAC
This sequence comes from Zanthoxylum bungeanum, assembly GCA_019454045.1. Taxonomy (NCBI): domain Eukaryota; kingdom Viridiplantae; phylum Streptophyta; class Magnoliopsida; order Sapindales; family Rutaceae; genus Zanthoxylum; species Zanthoxylum bungeanum. The sequence continues at coordinate 14,648 of SKCR01035833.1, forward strand.
CCTCCTATTTATAATGGTGAAGAAATCAGATTCCTATTTGTACAATTCCCAATTGGAGATGGTCTCCTTTTCCTATCAGGATTCCTAGTCAAAACTATTCCCTTTTCCCATAAGGATTCCTAATTAAAACTACATTTATTTCCTTTATCCTATTAGGATATTAACTTTATTACTTTACCCCATTAAAGTAGGACAACTTATCCCTTTTCTGCAAGAATAGGATGCTTTATCTTTCTGAGCACGCCTCGTCATGTGCTCGGTCTTTATGAGGTCGGTCATGACAATCTTTTATGCTGAGAGTGTTTCTGCCGACCTCTATAATGCTCGGTCAACTGAACCAAAGTGGTCGGTCCTTTCATAATGTGGTCGGTCTCTTCATGATGTGGTCGGTCTTATTCATGATGTCAACCAGGGAAAGAAATTTACCCTTTTGTCCTTGATTGATAGGCCTATGTGACAAAATATTAACCGAAAGGGTGTAATGTATAAGATTATTCAATTGTTAACGATATCAGATATCACAGCATAGAGAAATGATAAGTGAACAAAAAGGGAATAAAGGGATGATATTTTTTTTTTATCTTTTTATACATTTAAAAATTATTATTATTTTTTGAAAAATGCGAAACCATTAAATTATAATTTTTAAATACACAAAAAAAAAAAAAACAAATTGTCCTCCACTTGTTTACATGTCACTCCTCCCCAGCATATACAACTTAGAAATTGGGATATTATCATATCACTTTATAAAAATTTTAAAATAATAAATGGGTATAAAAATTATTGGGCACTATCTTTTATACCAATTTATTATTTCTCAATTTTCAAAATAATAAAATGATAATAACCCGTAAATTATATGTGGATGTTCGTTCTTTCTAAAAGAAGCAAATCCCAAGTGACTCTATTCGTTGTATTAGATTAAATATATAATAAATTGAAAAACTGTAAGGAAACCTAGGACATCACCTATCTCCACATTGGTATGATATTGTCCACTTTGGCCCTAAACCCTCATGGATTTGCTCTTGGGTTATACCCAAAAGGCCTCATACCAATGAAGATACATGTCCATCCTTATATACCCATGATCTTCCCCATATCTAACCAATGTGGGACTTTGGGACTTTGTTTGCACACCCAACAATCCTCCCCTCGAACAAAGGACCACAAAGGACAACTGAGCCTCCCCTCAAACGATCATTCATCCGTCCACTCCATGAAGACCAGAGCACACCGCCTGTCTAACCGAGCACTCACGGATCACGATCGGGGCTCACCACCTTTGTTCGGTATTCCGAGGATTCATCCACATGGCTAACTCTGGGGCATGGCTCTGATACCACTGTAAGGAAACCTAGGACATCACCTATCTCCACATTGGTATGATATTGTCCACTTTGGGCCTAAGCCCTCATGGATTTGCTATTGGGTTATACCCAAAAGGCCTCATACCAATGAAGATACATGTTCATCCTTATATACCCATGATCTTCCCCATATCTAACCAATGTGGGACTTTGAGACTTTGTTTGCACACCCAACAAAAACACTATGCACTATGCTTTTAATGAAACGATCTTATTGCTATAATGACCCATCAAAATAATCAGATTGGTAAAAATAAGTGTTTTTAAAATATATCACCTAAGTTTGATTATGAATGAGATAAGAGATTAGAAATATAACTGAACTTATTTCTAACCTTATTTTTCAAAGGAAAAAAATTTATTGCTATAATGCCATTTTTTTTTAAATAAAAAATAAAAAATTAATAATAATTTAACAATGAAAATTTTGAAAATATGTGTAGCTTTATTGGTGCACTTGAGTGCGAACGCCGATTATGGCTGTGATGCTGAGAAAGTCCAGCTAAGGCTTATAATGGACATAGTAATGAGTTCCATTTCAATAAAAGAAAAGCATGAGTACTCATTGTGGCCATCCCCAGATTAATTGATTATCAAAATGATTAGTTTGTTGAATTACGAATTTCAAACACATGGCAGATGAAAGAGCAAAAAATAAATAAAATAGTATTATTGAGGGTGTGGAACTCATTTGTTCATTAATTAATATTCATTTGATATTGGGGTGAACAAAATCGGTTTCGAATTCAGTTCTGCATGAAACCGGAACCTACTCGGAAAAAATCGATTCCTAATTAATTGGAATCGGAATATACTCAATTAAATAGGATATCATATTAATCAGTTCCAATTCGATTCCGCGTGGAACCAGAACCTACTCAATTAAATAGGGTACTCTATTAATCGGTTCCAATTCGGTTTCGCATGGAACCGGAACTTACCCAATTAATAGGGTATCATATTAATCGGTTCCAATTTGGTTCCGGTCCTGTTCTGATTTACCCTATTTATTTTTTATTTTCAAACTTTGAAAATACAATTATTTCTTACACTTGAATATTACATAAAATTCTAGGAATCCCATTTTTGATTGAACGAGGTTCACAAGAATAGACTTGATGATGAGTCATTCAAAAGAATCGAAAGATCGTTCAAACGAGAACACCTCTGGATGACTCATTTAAATGAATTCGAATATCATTCGTTCGAATGATCATAATTTCGTTCGGACGACTGTCCAATATGAATTTCCATATACTTGTATAAGTTCATGTTCCATTTTGATCGGGGGTGTTGCCACTGCACCCCGACGTACATAGCCCTCCCTACTCTGTGGACGCTGATTTTGATCGAGGTACACAATCGAGAATGTGAGTTGAGGGGCACGAGCGAACCTGCAAAATAAGAGTAGAGCGAAAGAGGAGGTTACTACCCACCGGTGTGGTGGAAGCCGTAGGCACTCCGACGCTCAAGTTAGCCAAAATATGAATAAGTTGAAGGCGAATGGATTAAGGTCTTTAGGGTACCTCAACCACAGATTGTTGGCCGTGAGGGCGGTGTATAAGAGTAGTGTCTAGGTGATAAGAGTAATATGCCGAAGATCCTCCTTCTATTGCCTTGCTTCCTTATTTTTATAGGTTCCCTGATATGGGGTCCTTCTTCTGCCCATTGAAGTTGTCATCAATGGTGGTTTAACTCAAGTGCTTTATGGCTGATAACTGACGATCGTGTCTATCCTGAAACTGTTGACTTTTATGATGATGTTTATGAATTCTGATTCTCTCTTGATTTTTGAAACCGGTGTCTGTTGGTTCTCTTCATGTTAGCGGGTTTGGGCTCATGAGGTGGCCCATGAAACTTCCTTGCATGACACTTTCGCTTATAGGCTGGATCTGCCAATAGGCTCCAGGTTTAGTGGTTGATCTCGGGGTAAATGTCGATTTTATCCCTAAGCCCTAATTTGGCCCGTACAGTTTGTCTCATACTCTCTAAGTCTGGAAGCTTTAGACTTAGCGAGTATCGTCGAGTATGTCGAATGGATCAGGATATGGATAGCTATTTTGCTGATCTTGGCAGTGTTCCAGAAATAATCCACATGGCGTCCCGTCACACAGTCTGGAGGGGAAGATTTCAGGTCTCCTTTCACTTTCGACAAGAGTCTAGGAGGTGTCCTTGGCTTGATCGAAACTGTCGAGGGCTTTTGGGAGTTAATCCCGATTGACATGTCGTATAGAGTAAGAGGAGCTCATATCTTTAATTTGTCAACCACGTGAGCCTGTGTGGGAATGTCCTATGCCGACTGAACCAGATAATGGTCTTGGAGAAATCTCACTCGGCATGTCGTATGGACTGGGAATTCTATTTGACCGGTCATGAGTCATTATGGGGAATGTCCCCAGTCGACTGAACCAGATGGTGATTCATGAGTAGTTTCACTCGTCTTTTCGTATGAAACAAGTGAATACCATACTCTTATTTGACTCGACATGAGTCATCTGGGGGATGTCCCCGGTCAACTAAACCAGATGGTAGTTCATGAGTAATTTCACTCGACTTGTCGTATGAAGCAAGTGAATACCATACTCTTATTTGACTCGACATGAGTCATATGAGGGATGTCCCCGGTTGACTGAACCAGGTGGTGGTTCAGGAGTAATTTCACTCGACTTGTCGTACGAAGCAGGTGAATACCATACTCTTATTTGACTCGACATGAGTCATCTGAGGGATGTCCCCAGTCGATTGAACCAGGTGATGGTTCAAGAATGATTTCACTCGACATGTCGTATGTAACGAGTGAATCTCATAACTCTATTTGACTCGACACGAGTCATCAGAGGGATGTTCATGCCAGTCTTCCAACAACTACCAATGAAGGACGAGCTAGTCTTTGAAATTTAAGGGCACTTTGAAAAATTTGTACAAAGTTCGACTCAGTAGTTCGATAGGAAGGCGAAAAGCCGCATTTTGAACAATCAACGATGTGTATAGTGTCGAATGATATTTTTAATGAACGAACTTTAATTGTAATTAGTCGAATGACTTCTACAAATTTCCTTATTTCATTCTTATAACGACTATTGGAAAAGATACAACTGCCAACAAATAAACAACAAAACTTAAGTGTTACCGCATGAATCGCTTAAGATGCATCACGTTCCAAATGTTGCGCACGAGAGTCCCTTCCATTGCCTGTAGCTTATAGGCTCCTCTCCCGACTACTTTTGTGACGAGGTAAGGGCATTCCCAATTCGGACCCAACTTCCCATCTCCAATTTCCTTAGTGTTCTGGAACACCCTCCGTAGGCCCCAATCTCCAACTTTGAAAGTCCTACTCCTGACGTTTTTGTCAAAGTATCTGGCCATCTTTTGTTGATGAGCATCCAGTCGAATGGAATCTCGGTCCCTCCTCTCATCAATCGTGTCGAGATTGAAATTCATCAGAAGTTGATTGTTTTCTTCGTTGAGCCACTGGTAGCGTGGGGACGGGATGACTTCTTCAGTTGGAATTACTGCTTCCGTTCCAAATGCCAATGCGAAAGGAGTTTCATCTGTCGAAGACCTTACCGTCGTCCTGTATGACCACAACACTCCTGGAAGTTCATCCACCCAAACGCCCTTAGCCTTCTCCAATCTATTCTTCAAAGTGTTCATGATCGTCTTGTTGGACGATTCGGCCAGGTCGTTCGCTTGTGAAAAGCGTGGTGTCGAAAAGTTCAATTTTATGCCCCAGTTCCTGCAGAAGTCTTAAAAGTGATGACTGATGAATTGAGAGCCATTGTCAGTCACAATTTCCCTTGGTATGCCGAATCGACAAATGATATTTTTCCAAATGAATGTTTAAGCTTCCTTGTCGCGTACTCTAGCGAATGCCTCAGCTTATATCCACTTCGAGTAATAATTTGTCATCACAAGCATGTAGACACGCTAGCCAGGCGTGGTTGGGAGTTTTCATACTATGTCCATTCCCCATTTCATAAACGGCCATGAAGATATAATGGGATTTAGTTTCTCTGGTGGGAGATGAGGAATTGATGCAAACCTCTAGCACTTGTCACACTTTTTAGTGAATTCAGTGGAGTCAATTCTCATCGTCGGCCAATAATAACCTATCGAATGCGCTCGAAGAGCCAGGCTCCTGCCGCCAGAATGGTTCCCACATTCCCCTTCATGCAACTCCATCAACACATGATGCGCTTCTTCGGGCGTTAGGCATTTCAAATAAGGTCATGTGAACGATCTTCTTAGCAGCTGACCGTCGAACACAACGAACCTCGCAGACTGTCTCTGGACTTTTATGTCTTGCACTTTGTCTTCTAGAAGCAAGCCTTTTTGTAAATACTCAACTATAGGCGTCATCCAAGTGTCGACTGAATCGACCTCTGCAACAATTGTTTCTTCCTTCCAGATTGTCGGCCAGCTCAAATATACTACAGGTATTGTTCGTGGTTTTTTCCCCTCCATTGTCGATCCGAGGGTTTGTTGGGTTTCTAATTTAGTCCCAAAGATCAATTTCAATCAAAAATATGTGTGAATACAACACTGAAATATGGCGGAATCATACTTACATTGAACGACTTTTGCGATGCGAGGAACAAAAAAATTCTTCAAGCTTTTTCCTCCTTGAGCTCTCGGCATTTGAGGAATTTTGTGCTCCATTTTCTGTCCTTCAAGCTCCAAGCTTGGTGTGCATTCCATGCCCACAGGTGGGTTTCCCTATCACCTTCGCAAGACTCCAATAGTGTGCTAACACTTGTGAAAATTTGCAACAAATCCTCACTATTGCCTTCTCCTAGCTCACGGTTTTTGCAAGAAATTTGAGAGAGAATAGACCCTTGGCCGAGAGGTAGAGAGGAGAAAATGAGAGAATATGTTGTGTGTTTGTTAATTGATTTCCAAAATCAATTAAAACATATACCAAATTTTGAATTTCCAAAAGTCAAAAAGGTACAAGCATTGAAGCTATCCAACTACCACCATCAATCACAAGTGACAAGTTGTCACATCACTCAAAGTGACTAGACATCACATCAATTGATTGATTAGTGATTTGACGTTTAATGTGACTTGTGGGCCGCACTTGAATTCGAAATGCGAATGCGCCCGCAAACACTCCCGGGCTCGGGTTCGCTAATTCCGAATTAACGAATTTTCCGTTGCGACGTAATTAAATAATTATGCCTAGCAAAATTACTATTCATGTCGCTAACGAATTAATTCTAAATTAACTCGTTCGCCCGAATTAAAAAAAATTTTTAATTACGCATCGAAATACAATTTCGTTTAATATATCGAATATATTATTTATCGATTAATTCCAAATTAATCGTTCTCTCTCTTTAAATAATATTTTATCCCAGATAAAATATCTTTGTAATTAACCCCAAATTAATTTTCTCTCTCTTATAATTAATCCCAGATTAATAAAGTGCGAGTCATACGTCATCGGTGAATCTTCGGAAAGCGACCCATGAGATCCCCGGATATGTTGGCAGTAAATTCGATCGTCGGACTATTCGAACACGTACGTACCTAGTACTACATTTTTACCGATTTACAAGACATGGTTGGCTTCTAGTAAAGCACCGTGCCTACCCAATTCTTCATAAATATTCTTACTGGAATATGTGATCTATATCAGGCGTAGTATACGTAGTATTGCGTATTACGATCCAGTATCGGATGTCACATGCAAGGCATGAGGCTGGAATTGTGTCTGCCCCGTATGAAGCACATATCAGATCTCTGGTAACTAGTCTCTATAATCGGATAAACATGACCTAGTCATAATATCCCGATAGCTGCATCATATAAGAGAACCAGTTATGTATCCTACGTGATCATCATCTCCACTATGACTAGAGTGATACTTCCGTCTTGACATCACACCCAATACACTAGGATTCTCAATATACCAGAAGAGGCGTACACAGAACCGGTTAAAGCCCTGGATGACCAAAACCAAAGTATATTGATTGTCGCAAGTATTAGCGGTGCAAGTCTCAGGTTAAGACCAAATACACATACCCTGATTCGGACATCCATAGACACATAGTCATACTACCAATGGAATTCTGAGGGGTTTATCCAGAGTGAAGCTGTTTCCGTACCATTGGTAAACACAACCTCCTATTACACTTGCATGAGTATCATATATCCAATTATATGAGAATTATGTCGTTATGCTCCCACAACGCGCACAAGTGTAATACTAGTCTATTCTGCATTATCGATGTCCAATCTCGGTAATACTACGACTATGGATATTCAATGATTAAACCTTCGTGGATTGATACCGTCTCATATCATCTCAATCCGGAACTAATCATATGGACCTTTTATCATTTATACATCTTGGTAATCTAATTACAAATGATAAAAGAGCAATTTTCTTTGTCACATAGTTAATTTGTACAACAACACCATGATCTGTACAAATAGTGATGCTATGGGTCCTAATTGTCCAACAGGGTTGCCAATGCATCTTCTTGGGAATTTTCGCTTCTTGGGACTTGGGTTATGGTAAATTTTTCGAATGATGACTGTATATCATTTACCTTTTGTAAGTAGGAAGCCATTGTTTGACCTCTAGCATGATAAGATCCTTCGCTCTGGTTGACTATCAATTGAGAGTCGGACTTCACTTCTATCTCCCTGGCTCCCAGTTCTTTAGCTAATAATAACCCTGCGATCAATGCTTCGTACTCTGATTCGTTGTTGGTAACTCTAAAATCACATTTGACTGATTGTTGCAAAGTGTCGCCTGCCGGGGTAGTGATCATGATTCCAAGACCACAGCCCTTTTTGTTACTGGATCTGTCAACTGCTAACTTCTAAGGTATTGTCGTTTGGATGGAGTAGATCTCAGTTTCAGCCGCTGCAAGTAGGCCGGGAGCGAAGTCGGCCACAAAATCCACCAATGCTTGAGATTTGACGGCGGTCCTAGGCTGGTAAGTTATGTCGTGCTCCCCAAGTTCAATTGCCCACTTCATCAATCTCCCTGAAAATTCTGGTTTATGGAGGATGCTTCTTAATGGATATGTCATGTATACGTGATTCGGTGTCCTTAAAAATAAGGTCTGAGTTTTCTCGCGGCGTGTAACAAGGGCGAAAGTCAACTTCTTCATTAACGGGTAACGTGATTCTGCTCCCAACAATGCTTTACTCACGTAGTAGACTGATAGTTGAATTTCTGTCTCCTCTCTCACTAAGACTCCGCTAACCGCGTGCTCTGAAACTCCCAAGTAGAGGTAGAGCCTCTCATTGTCGTGTGGTTTCGATAACAAGTGAGGTGTAGTGAGGTACTTTTTGAGTCCTTTCAGCGCCTCTTCACAAGCAAGAGTCCACTAAAAGCTGTTTGCCTTTTTTAAAGCTGAAAAGAACACAAAACTCTTATCTGTGGATTTGGAGATGAACCTGTTTAACGCGGCAATCCTCCATGTTTGTCTCATGACATCCTTCGGGCTGGAAGGAGATGGAATGTCGAGAATTGATCTAATCTGGTCTGGATTTACTTCTATTCCTCGTCGAGTGACTACGTATCCCAAGAATTTCCCTGAGGCGACACCAAACGCACACTTAGTAGGATTCAACTTCATTCCGTATATGACCATGATGTCGAAGGCTTCTTCCAGATGATTAAGGTGTTGTTGTGACTTGATGGACTTCACCAGCATGTCGTCTATGTAAACATCCATTGTCTTCCCAATTTGATTGTCGAACATCTTGTTGACCATTCGTTGGTATATTGCTCCTGCGTTCTTTAAGCAGAATGGCATGACCTTGTAACAGAAAATCCCTCGGTTTGTGACCAAGATTGTCTTCTTTTGATCGTCAGGATGCATGAGGATCTGGTTGTAACCTGAATACGCATCCATAAAGCTTAATAGCTCATGCCCTGTTGTTGCGTCGACCATAGAATCAATATGAGGCAATGGGAACGAGTCATTTGGACAAGCTTTGTTAAAATCCGTAAAGTCGATGCATACTCTCCACTTTCCATTCTTTTTCTTCACAACTACAACATTCGCAAGCCACTCCGGAAACTGTACTTCTTTAACTGCTCCATTCTGCAATAACTTCTGAATCTCTTCATCAATGATCTGATTCCTTTCAGGGGCAAACTTTCTTCTTTTCTGCCTAACCGGGGTGTGGTCTGGATCCACATGTAATTCGTGAGTAATGAGCTCCGGATCGATTCAGTCATATCCTTGTAAGACCATGAAAAATTGTCGTGCTGCCTCTTCAAGAATTCAACAAGGTCAGCTCTGAGTTTGGGATCTAAGTCAGCCTCAATTAATGCATTGTGATCTATAAACTGAGGGTGAATCTGGACCTCTTCGAGTTTCTCTATATTCGGTAGAGTCGGCTCCGGAGCACGAGGCTCAGTCTGTAATTGCTATGCTGACTCAGCTTTAGCCTTCAAAGTCGTCTGGTAGCAACTTCTTGACGCTAATCTATCACCTTTAATTTCTTAAACCCCCACTTGGTATGGAATTTTATCACTTGATGGTAAGTAGATGAAATTGCCCTCATGTCGTGAATCCAAGGTCTGCCCATGATCAGATTGTAGGCTGAAGGGCTGTCTAAGACCAGAAATATGGTCATTTTGTTGACTCCAGCTACGTAGACTGGGAGTTATATTTCTCCCATCGTGAATTTTTGCTCTCCGCTAAACCCGATCAGTACTGTCGTCCGCCGATTTATTTTATCCAACTCGGCCCCCATGTCAGCAAGGGCACTAGCGAAAATAATATTAGCTGAGAAGCCTGTGTCGACCAGTACTCGTTTGATCATAAATTTTGCCACCTACAAGGAAATAACTAAAGCATTATGGTGTGGATTTAAAATGTGTGAATCCCCGTCGTCTGGAAACTCCATTATCAAATTCGTGAAGACTTTCTCTACAGACATCGAGGTATGTGAAGCATTATGTGCCAGAGCCCTTGAATGTTGTTTAGCTGCCGAGTATGTTGTTCCACTGATTCCTGATCCTCCTGAAATGACATTAATTGTGTTATTAATTGGGGGTGGTGGGTTGGAATTTCTCATTGACCATCCCTCTCGTCCCTCCGCGCCAAGGTTGCTTTCCCTTTATCAGAGAGCAAATCCCTCAGGAACCCTTTGTTCAGTAGCTCCAGAACTTCTAATCTCAAAGCTACGCATTCCGTTGTCGTATGACCATTATCCCTGTGGAATTCACACCACTTCCTAGTGTCCTTTTTGGTCGAATTGTTCATAGACCGTGCAGGCCACTTTACTTCACTCCCCATCTTCTTAAGCACAGAGACCAGTTCCCCGGGAGAAAATGTAAAGTTGTAGTCCGGGAGCCTGGGTTTGCCTGCTGGCATCTCATCTTGATTTTTGTACGGCCTTGGTCGCCTGTCAATACTTTTGTAGAAAGTTCTTCGCTCTCATCTTGGTTGGTTCCTCCTTTCTTTGTGAGAGTGGATATCTATATCAGGTCGCCTGGGAGCACAAGCCTTCTATCCACTCGTGTATTCGTAACATCTTCCCTTCTCTTATTTCTTTTATCTTCTTCCCACCTTATTTTTATCTGGGCCCGCGCCATGACCTGGTCCATGGTGTAGCATAGAAATTTCGTCAATTTTTTGTAGAGCCCACTGTCACAGAGTAGTCCATTCCGGAAGGCTTCTACCGCAGTAGGCTGGTGGAGATCCGGGATTATAATTCTCTCACGGTTGAACCGGGCCACGTAGCTTCGTAATGACTCTCCTCTTCTCTGCTGTATAGAATTAAGGTCGTCGGAAGTCTTTTCCAATTTTCATGAACCTGCAAAATGTTGCACGAACTTGTCAGCCAGCTGTTGGTAGGACTCGATTGACCTGTAGGGTAGGTTAATGAACCAAGAGATGGTAGGTCCTGCCAGTGTCTCCCCAAAGCATCTACACATTCCAGCCTTCCACTGACTTGGGGATAAGCCGGTTGACATCATCTTGTATTTGTAATATATTACGTGGTCGTCTGGATCGGTGGACCCATCATATTGCTTCATTTCGGGTGGGCTGAATTTCTGGGGCAATTCAACAGCAACAATTGACTCCACAAACGGGGTATCAGAAATTACTCCAGCCCTGTTTTTCCTGACGGTCAGCCTTACCCCTGGTAGTCTCGACATAATTGCTTCATTGAATTCAATCATTTCCATTCTGATAGAGGTAGTAATTTTTTGGGATGGATCGATGAGAGAGTTCGGATCATGCGAAGTTGGCTGGTGATTGTTGTTTGGCCCATTCGACATGGGCGGGACTGTTGGATTGCTTCGGTCGTCTGGATTGCTGGTTTGACCTTGAGGGTTATGCTGGGGATTGGATGATAACTGCTCCAGCTTTTTCTGAAAACTTTCGTTGGAATTTCGCATCGTCAAATTCTCTTCCTCAAGGGCTTGCATACGTTCTTGAAGCATGGCAAGTTGTGTCATCATTGGATCCGGGGTTTGTTCATTGTTTGAGGCCATTTCTGACTGTTTTGTAGATGTGTCTAACTTTCGCGAAATCCTCTCGGTAGCCCCATGGTGGGCGCCAAATTGTGGATGCTGATTTCGGTCGAGGTCCACAATCGAGAATGTGAGTTGAGGGGCATGAGCGAACCTGTAAAATAAGAGTAGAGCGAAAGAGGAGGTTACTGCCCACCGGTGTGGTGGAAGCTGTAGGCACTCCGACGCTCAAGTTAGCCAAAATATGAATAAGTTGAAGGCGAAAGGATTAAGGTCTTTAGGGTACCTCAACCACAGATTGTTGGCCGTGTGGGCGGTGTATAGGAGTAGTGTCTAGATGATATGAGTAATGTGCTGAAGATCCTCATTCTATTACATTGCTTCCTTATTTTTATAGGTTCCCTGATATGGGGTCCTTCTTCTGCCCGTTGGAGTTGTCATCAATGGTGGTTTAACTCAGGTGTTTTATGTCTGATAACTGACGATCGTGTCTATATCCTTAAACTGTCGACTTTTATGGTGATGTTTTAAATTCTGATTCTCTCTTGATTTTTGAAACTGGTGTCCGTTGGTTCTCTTTATGTTAGCGGGTTTGAGCCCATGAGGCGGCCCATGAAACTTCATTGCATGACATTTTCGCTTATAGGCTGGATCTGCCAATGGGCTCCAGGTTTAGTGGTTGATCTTGGGGTAAATGTCGATTTTATCCCTAAGCCTAAATTGGCCCATACATACTCAACATCAGCGTAAAGTAATTTTTTGAACCCTGATATGTTAGTGTAAAATAATATTTCTAAAAATATAAATATTTAGAAAATTTTCAACAAATTGAAGCTTAGCTATAATATAATTTATGCGTAATTATGGTTCACATTCGGTTCAAGCTTAACTACGATCACACAAACAACAATCTCTATATCCAAGAGATGGTGAATTGGGTGATAGCGTAATATTGTGGAATTAAAAATTTTGTCAATTTTACGCCACTAAGTTAGTAGTTTTACCAATTAAGTTTTTTTATCAATTTCTTAATGACAAACTATGCTAAATAATATGGAAAGATAATATAAAGCTTGCGATTAATTAAAGAGATAGAGTTAGAGAAATTGACACCAGATTTATAGTGGTTCAGCCAACAATGCCTACGCTCATTCCTTCAAGCCGTGTTTGAAGCTTTCCACTAGGTTAAATCCACAACTTACACTGTGAGTTTTCCGTAGCTCACTCACAACCAAGAGTTTTGTCCCTAGGTTCACCCCAAACCTTTACACCAAGAGTTTTCCAATAGCCCACTCTCAAACTTTTACAATGAGTTTTGTTCTTAGGCTTACTCACAACCTTTACACAAATTACCCTTTTGAATATACCAACTCAACAAGGGATTTTCCAACCAAGTGTTTGAAATATAATAATGTTTTTTTTTACAATGATCACTTGGATACTCACAAAAAGATAAGAAAATTAAGATTGTGAGTTGCTAACCTAAGTAATCTAAGCTCACTACAAATGAAATGAAGGTATAATGTGTGAGCTTGATTATGAGAGTGTATGATGATAAAGGTTTAGTAAAACTCTATGTTTTTACTTGTTAGAAAATATATGAAGGTGTTAGAACTAGCAAAAAACGGATTTGAGGCTCAATATATAGTGAATATGTAAAACTGCTTATGCTATCTGACTGAAATGGGTATGCCGGTCCTGCAAAACCTAACGCTATTTTACCGTTGAAGATTAAAATGCAATACCGGATTACTGACCGGTATGGAGGTCGGTATGCCGGCTAGCTCACATGTATGAATCTTCCCAGTTCCAATGGTTATGCAAACTCCAACTAATTGATATGAGAGACCGGTATGGAGCAGCTCAGTTTTAGAGAACATGCAAATCTTCCCAAGGCAGAACAAGGTCACCGGTATGCCGGTGTGTGGGACCGGTAATCCGGTCTTAGTGCAGAAAATACAGGATTCGAAAGTTGAAAATATTTTGCACATGACCTTAATGCATTTAAATGAATGTACATATGTCCTATGAGCTTAGAGACTTAAATTATCAACTCACTTACAAAGAGAGCCCTAAGCTAAGACCACATAAGATTTTCTTCAATAAGCACTTGAGTCTTCACATTCATTTTTCTCTTCACGACCAATATTCTTCGACATCTTTTTGTAATGCTCGTCGATGCGCGTCAAATCATATTCTAGTGTTGCATCATCAAAATCCATCTTAAAAATTAAGAAATGTCTTTTTAATTATGCTTGTTGTTTACACAAATTTCATTTTACTTGATTATGCTTTTTTTTTATATAGATGGAATTTTTAAAGACCAAAATTATTATGACTTGTTTAATTTAATCTAAACATAAATGATTATTTTTCTTTAGTTCACATACATGAAAAAAGAAATAAATATACATGGTAAAGCAATTTTATTACAAGTTTGACATTTAAAAAATAAAAAATAAAAAATAAAAAACATAACATAACAAATGTAACGCATAAATGTGAGAAAAAAAATTAGAATTTTTTAATCCAATTTTAAATTTAAAAATTAAATATATCCCAAATTATAAAATATTTCACGAAAAAATTACATATTATTGATATACAAATCATAACTTTTAAAATAAGTAGTATAGTCGATATATTTCGATAAAAAATGAGTCAAAATGACCCTTATATTTATAAGTTATCGATAAGTCATTTTTAAACATTCATATCTCCTTCATTCGGACTCCTATGTTGATACATCACGTATATACAAATCTAGAAAATGAGATTGTGCTACAAAAATATGACTGTCCTTATTAAAAAAAATATGATTGTTTTTTACAAAAAAAGTGATTGTCTTTATAAAAATGTGACTGTCCTTATAAGAATGTGACTGTTTTTATAATATATGTATGTATGTATGTATGTATATATGTCTTTTAAAAAATGTGAGTATCCTTATGAAAAATTGTGATTGTTCTTAAAAAAAAATATGAATGTCCTTATAAAAGTGATTTTTTTTTTTTTTTTAAAAAGTTCAACCATTGAAAATTATTATTTGAACAATGAATTTCCCCGTTCATGTAAACAGTGAAATTGTCACTGTTTAAGCATAGACAGTGTTTTAATAAAAAAATATTTAAAAAAATTAATGTTGTAATAGAGGTAAAAAAATAGGGATACAAATATGAATAAAGTTAACTTGTGATTAATATTTGGACTAATTAGAACAAATATAAAAATATTATGATTAATTAAATAACTAATTGAAAACTTGTCCTAAATTGGAATAGTTCATGGAAATGATTTTTTAATAATTTTATATTTTTTATATGATTTGATGTGTACCTTCTTTTTGTTATTTTAAATAAATCTTTTGGGTATATATGAGTGACAACAATAGGAAATATAAAACTGATTATGTGATATGTTAGACTGATTACATATTAAATACATTACCCATTTACAACAACAATATCAAAGCCCATTAAATTAATAAAATATCACCTTTTGAAGAGAGTAATCAATGTAACTGTACAAGATTAATGTGAATTTAGGCAAGAGTTATATAACAATTAGGGGTGGGCAAATGGTTAGTTTGGAACGAATTGAACTGGAATAGACCGAATTAAAATTAAATTGAACTAAAATTTTATCAAAACCTGAATGGTTCTAAACACATAATCGAAAAGTTCCTAAATCGAACCGAACCCAAAATATCCATCATTTAGCATATGTTAGTATTTTTCTATGGTTTCTTTGCGTATAAAAATATTCACAAATTCTATATTGAGATTATAGTACATACTATAATAAAATTGTTATATTTTCATACGCTTCCTTCCTTAATAAAAATATATTTAAATAGAGATGATTAAAATAAATGATATAAAAATGATTAATACATATAATTTCATATAGATGTATAATTGTACATGCATGATTCTTCCCAAATGCATGATGATATTTCAAAACGGCTTATTGGACATCGTAAATTAATATATCGTGTGTAACTTTATCGTTTGATATTACGGTCTGTCGTAATATCCAAACAAAACAAAATGATCAAACCGAACTAAACTGAATCGAATATCAAATTGAAATTTGACAAAAACTAAATAGTTCCAAAGTCGTAAACCGAATGGTTTGGAAAATGAACCGAAATTTGGAAAAAACCAAACAGAACAAAACCCGAAATGTCCACCCCTAATAACAATGAAGATATTTTTTTAATTATTATATTAAACAATTTACTGATATTTATGATGAAGGTGTTAAATAGCCGGGTATGATATGAGGATGTTAATACTCGTAGTTAGCATGATTCAACGGGTAGGAAAATTTTATATTACCAAACCCCCCGAGTGGATCCATGTTCACACAAGAATTTTATCTTTACTAATACGGAAAGTCAATATCTATATTCGACTAGTCCAACCAAAAAATATAAAAATTTATATATCAGACAGGTCAGATATAGGTATTAACATCCCTATATTAATTTGTGCGGGTCCCCATCCTCACAAGAATTTTACCATCACTACTAAGTGGCAAAGCCAAAACTTTGATTCAGTTGAGGTAAAATTTGATTTTCACAAAAAGTAAAAGATACTTCTCATTTTAGTATAGGCAAATCAAAATTATCTTATTAGCAAATTAGACTATTTATTAATCAAAATTTCAGATTGAGCGGGAGTGACTGTCCACTAGCATGTATGTGTCTCCCTACCTGATCCTTGGTTCTAGTTACTAAGAAAACCTAAGGATTGTAGGAGTTTATTAGGAGTATAAATTCATACATACATATATATATATATATACATATATATACATATATATTTATATGATTTATCTTTTAAATCACAAATCAGAAAACTCTTACTGTTGGTAAATGTTTGACCCTTCCAGTGATATTTTCACTACCTTCAACCTTGCTAGAAAGTAGAAACATCAATCAACCACATTGACCATTAAGCTCACAAGTTTTGATTTTGAGGGGGAAAAAAAATCATGTGACCCCATTTTATCATGATAAATGGAAATGTGTTTTATGTTCTCTATGGGGATTGAGAATAATCAAATATAATCAACCTTATAATGAAAAAAAAAAAGAAAAAACAAATAATAACTTAAAAATTTGTCAATTGACTGACATAAAGAAGAAAGCTAAAAGGTTCTTTGTGGCAGCTAAGCCATGATTAATAATTTTAAAAAGAATGATTGTAAATCAACTATAAGGGCATGCGTCAATCCAACTATCCTTTTTGAGTAGCTTTCTAGCAAGGCAACAGTGTTCTTTTTCACAAGTTGACCAAATAATTAACTTTGAGATGTTTACCACATTTGCTAAATAATTTCATAGTACTACTACATTACACGACTGCACATTTATAAGCTTCTCAAATTTGAAAATGTCAACATGCTTGTATATCATGAATGGTGCAAATATGAAATATGTGCCACAGTTCATAAGATTTCAATTACCATGCGACTAACTTCTCTACGGTCCTGTTTATTTGATAGGGGCCGGCATACATGCGCACAAGTTAACAAAAAGTCTGTTGCTAAAAGTTGCGCATGTAATGTTACAGAAAAGTCATCACAACATAACCATAAGATATTTATCACAAGTTCATTATAATATCCATACGTGTCCAAGCAAGATAAGTTATTAAACCATCCATACGGTTTTGTAGGTTTTATACTCCTATTAGGTACTTATTCTACCTTGAGGACTTCTATCTCAAATTCCAGGACTGAGTTAGGTTGAATCCCCCATGCTGGAAAGCCACTAGCACCATAGGCGTAATCTGGGGAGCACTGCAAATTCATTGGAGAAGATTAGAGGATGTTAAGGAAAAAATCCAAGTTATGTACACTGAGGGCAGTTTTCACAAATCCACATCAATTAATTTTTTTAAAAAAATCAACTGCCATGACCATAGCAACAAATAAAATGATAGTGTCCATCAATAAGTTCCCATAGAAATTAGGGACTAATCATCTTAGTGGAACATATTATGCTGACGCAAGTATATTTTTGACGTATCATTGAAGAAAAATCTAGGTATCTGAAAATAATTTGTAAAACATCAATTTTTAGCTATACATGAATGATGAAACCAGAAAATTGGGGGTGTAGGAGCGCCTACCATCACTTTCTGAGATATTGCCAAGGCCCAAGGCCCAAGATTCAATAATCTTAATATAATACTTCAAACCCCATGAGCATCACCGTCAACATATTCAGTAAGAAGTTTATAATCACTCCATCTCACACAAACAACATGTTTTAACATTGTAAAAGAACAAAGAAACCATTTAAAAGGATTGTAGAATAGTACCCGCAGACGAGCAACTTCTCCCACCTTCATTCCCAACACTCCTTCATCCCATCCTAAAAGAAATTAAAAACATAGGATTATTCACCTAATAAATTTAAAGTTCATCCTCTTAGTATTGCATACCATGCCTAAAATATCAAAATGGAAAGGAAAAGAGCAAAGATATAAAACCGTGACCATCCAAATGCAGCAATGTCCTTATTGAGATAAGAGATGTAATGATTATGCATAAGATATAAATTATGCTGTATAAAATTATAAATATTTATTAACTAGAACACCAAAAATTGTCAATTTTTGAGATGCTTTAACAACTTGAGTTACAGATTCCAAACATCATTAGGAGCGGAGTAATACATAAAACATTTTCAATGCACAACACATGGAGCTTTCAGTCAGAAGAAACTGCATAATTGGAGCCATGGGAAAATAAAATTCACAGGTACAAAATAAACACAGAGAGAACTTTGATGTCAAAAATAACTCAGCAAAACTTGTAAGTTGCAAGTAAAAGCATCATTAAAGGATGCGGCAAAAACATGCACTGCCATGGAGTCACTTATTTGGCATATCAAATTTTCTTAATAGAGTTAATAGTATTCCAAATGCCAATGCTATAAAATACAAAGTGATAAAATGGTAACTCATTTAAAAATTAAAAGTGTTCATCTCTCTTTAGTGAGGAAACTACAACAACATTTGATCATGGACTTCAAAAGGTAGCCGAAAAGCAAAACCGTAGAGTTACCTTTTATAACAGAGCCTTGGCCAATTGGGAATGTAAATGGCTGCTGCCCGGGATCCTTTGTGCTGGAAAAAAAAAAGAGACTATAACCAACTGAAATTTTGGAAAGGAACCCTTTATTGAAACAGAAACCGTGTCACAATAACACAATCCTCACCTCCAGAACTTCTGAGACAGATCGCCATTTTTCCCTGCATAAAACAAAAAATTTTAAGGTGCAACAAGATAAGAAAATTACGAACACCCTCAAAATTTGCCAGCACCACTATGCCTGTTATCTGTTATCATTAGTATCCATGTATGTGCTTTTTAATAACACAAACTCACAACAAAACATCATTCTTCGAAAATAACTTTGTATCACTGAAACCCAAATCTGAAAACAAATATTCCAAGACTACAAACTGAAAGATATTAAGTTAAATATGTGTGACACATATAAATTGCATAATATTAAAAAAAAATAGAAAAATTAAAGATCTGACACAGTGTCTTGAAAAATTCAAAAAATGATTATACTAATATTAGCGAGTACCCCATATGAACCCGTATAATGAATGAATATGGAAAATCAAACATCGAATATTGCGTTGAAAATTTCAGGATTTTCAACATATTTATACTAAATTGCATTAAGTAGCAAAAAGAACTAACCATAACCGGTGCAGTGGACGGTGACCTTCTGTCCGGCAATCGGATTGGGACCGTTTCCAGGGGTCAAAACTTGCTTTTCTACTCCCATATTTTCTCCGCTCTCTCTCTCTCTCTCTCTGTGTTAGGGATTTTTTCTTTCTTAATTTTGTGACAACTCTTTTTTCAGTGACTGATAAGAGGCTCATTTATATTACTCGGCTTTTAGTTTATTTTTATATAGATTGTTACTTTCTCCCTATTGTTTTCAGTATTTACAACTCATCCATAATATTCTTATTTCTTACAATATCCCACTATCATTCACTTGAAGTAAAAAAAATAATAATAATAATAATTATTTTACAATTATACCCTTAAATGCTAATATATTAACATGATAATTAATATATTATTATGTGGATATAATAGTATTTTTTTATCAATGAATTTGTAATAAAATTATAAATTATCATAGTTATAATATAGGAAATACTAAATTGTCATGTTTGTATTTTTCTTATATTTTTTTGAATATTGAAAAATTAAAAATTGTAGATAAATAAATTATTAATATTATGTCATTGCAAATAGCATTTAAGGTAAACTTATAAAAGAATCTTAATTTTTAGGTTAATGGATAATGGGAGAATTATAGAGACATTGTGTGTTAGTGGTATATATTGAAAACAGTGAGAGGAAAGTGGCAAACTTCCTTATTTTTAAGTAAAAATGATCTTAACAACATTTTAATTCTTATAAATTTAAAAAATATTAATTTACTCGTAAATTCAGTTAGGCTTTTGACTAATTTTCACTTACAAAAATACCATATTACTCTTATAAAAATACTAACACTTAAACTTAATAAAAAAAATTAATTAAATATTTTTAATAAAATACATAAATATATAATTTTAGTGTAAAAGCATAAAACTTACAAATAATTAAAAATATTTTAGTTTTATTTTTGTAAATGAAAAATACTTTAGAATTAATATTGTGTAATTACAATTTTTGTATTTAATATTTAATAAAACTGATGTAAAAGAAATTTTCAAATTTTAATAAATTAAGTCGATCGAACTTAAAGGTGCGATCGACCGAATTCGACTTACAGTCGATTGAATAGGTTATTCACAAATTCTAGAGAATAAAGTTTTAGAACTGTTCGAGTTCATATGATCGAATATATTGTACTGTCGACCAAATTTTATAGTAGGTATAATTCAATTTTTTTTAAAAACATGTTATTTGTGAGAATGTGTGTGTTTTTTTTTTTAAATGATGAGATACAACTTTCAATAATTTAATTTCACTTAAGAATATTATTTCATTTGAATATAAAAAATTCAAAATAAAAAAACACATTATTTAGTGAATTGTACAAATTCAAGTAAATGAATGATTGAACATACTATATCTCTTCAAATGATATCTCTCCTCATTTATATATAACACTATCCGAGATCATATATATATATATAGAACACAACCGGTTGCAAAAACCGACTGTGCCTTTTTATTTTTATTTTTAATTTTAATTTTAATTTTTAAATTTTTTTTTTTAAATTGTTTGGCTGGGCAGCCAAACAAAGAGATTATATTTTATAATTGCATGTATGTATCTCTCATACATACTAGGAGTGAACAAAATTGGTCTGGTTCAGATTCCGCATGGAACCGAAACATACCCGGAAAAAATCGGTTCCTAACTAAATGAAACCGGAACCTACCCAATTAAATAGGGTATCCTATTATTCGGTTCCAATTCAGTTTCGATCCGGTTCTGAATTACCATATTTTAATGAAAATTATATTTCGATACGAGTCCGTAGGAAAAAACGGGGACCAAATCGGAGTTCGGAAACTTAAGAACGAAGAAAATGAAGTTTTAATACTCACATGGAAGGTGCATTTCTCTTCAATAATTAGAGCATACCAGGTAACAAAATTATCCTCAATGCACTGATCATCATCTCCTAGACCAACAGGAACTAGACGTGTTCCACCTGTATCAACCAGCAGAATGTAAAAAAAGAACATAACAGAGAGAGTGTGTGTGTTTGTGGACTCATTAAGCAGCAACCCAAAGATAGAAGATCATCACTGAAAGCTCAGAATATTAAAGTTTAATCGTTTTTTACCGTTAGTAACTTCTAAAATTAGCATGTACTAGTAATGCTGCCTAAGAAGAATATAAAATTTAAAAAAGAATAAAAATTGTAATTGAGTTATACCTTGCTTACAAAGTTCTTCATCAAGTACCAATCTTATCTGTTTCTAAAACAGTTCTTCAAACACCCAACCGATTCTATATTCGGTTCCAGAAACAGGTTTCATGGTCCAGATTTGGTTCCGACCAGTTTGGAACCAGAACAGGACCTGTTAAAATCTATTCCTTCATTTTTTAAACCAGAACCGGACCTGTTACAACCAATTCTGATTCCAAACCCTGAAAATCGATCCGGTTCCAACTGATTTCGGATAGAACCGGAACGGATGCTAACGCTACATCCTGTACTTGAAGCAAAGACCCTTGTATTGTTGTTATTTGTACCACACAGGAAAACAAATCCTAAAACTCCACACTCGTTCTTCCTTGCCCATTTCATTCTCTTGAAATGATCCGTCACAAAACGACATCTGGGTGAGTCTGAAACCGAGTGATCTGATTTGGGTTTGGTGGGAATTGGAATTAAGAGTCATGGAAATTGAGAGAATCAAAGATTTGTTGCTTCTTTGGTGTAGAATCCGAACCACTCGTTTGGCACTCGTGGGTGGAAATCACACTGCTTGTAGGTTTTGCACTCGCTAAAACTTGATCTTTTTACATTGTTTTGACTTTGATTCTCTTACCGTTTATTGGTTATCAACTTTTTGCATCTGGGTATTCGTTTATTCACCAAATTAAAGCTGTTTCGTTGTTCAATTTTCGTTTGCATTTGAGGCCAAAGTGAAAGATTATGGGTTTTGCTCGTGGGTATCGAGCAAATAGTCAGAACGAGATAATGAATTTTCAAAATGGGTTGTTGAATCATGGCACCGTTTTGGTGATTAATTTTCCAGATGCAAAGGCTCTACGTGTCATATCACGATCTGTGTTCTTGGCTTTGGTTTTACTCTCATTGCCATATATTCAGTCCAGTATTAGAGGATCTGCAGTTTCTTTCCTTAATATTGATGTTGATGATTATGATTCGGGTTTTACAAATTTGGAGTTCTTCAATTTGCTATTTCAAGATTTGAGGAATGAGGGTCTTATCAAGAAGGGAGATAAAGCTCTCCTTGTAGGCTCTGGTAATATCGGGCCTGTGATTGCTAGTTCGCAGTTCTTTAATGATAATGAGATTCATTTGGTGGTTGAATCTGATTTGGAGCGACTAGGCTCAATCAAAGATGAGATATTTGATATTGCATTTGTGTTGAGCTCTCTTGATACTAAATTTGTTGATCATGTTGTGAAAGTCGGCGGCATTGTTGTTGTTCAATCGACTAGTGGCATTTCAGATACTTACGAAAAACAATCAAATTATAAGATAGAGTATCTTCGTCGATACAATTCTACAATTGTGGCGATGAGAAAAACTGCTTTGACAAATCATTTGATTGATTCCTCAGTGAAAAGGCGGCTTTGCCAGAATGATTTAGAAGATGCTTTCCTTGAGCCACCAAGAAATGCTTTACCGAAATCTAATAAGTTGCTGAAGAAAATCAAGTTTCTTCCTGACTTGTTAGGCGACTCTGTTGGAAGTTATTCGCATAGGGTTTTTGTTGATGTGAGCATGGCAGTGGAAAAAGGATTCCTCGGAATAATCCGTTGGGTCAATAATTTCACATGTACACTCTAGATTTAGTGACCAAGGAATATCCAGGGAAGGTTGGATCGAGTGTTGATGTTTCAGGTTGGTTGGAGAAGAACGTGAAGGAAGAGGCGTAAGTAGCGATAAAAGGTAAAATCAGAAGCATCAGAAGAGATGATAAAGAAGAAAACAGTGTGTTTCTGTTTGTGATTGATATGTTTTTGGAGTGTAAGAACCAGAGGCATCTTGCTATTAAATAAGAAATTGTGCATGTCTTGCATTTTTTTTGGTGATTATGTGCGAACATGTTAGTTCTAAGAGGGTTATTTTCTTCATTTTTAAGAATCTTTTCATGTGGTTTCTATGGAGAGGGATGATAATGTATAGCCCTCCCTTGAACAATGTTGATGCTTTAATAAATAACTCGTTCTTCCATTGGCAAATTTGTTCCACATGTTCAGATTATATAGATTTCTTTTGATAACTATACACTAAATTCAAATGATACCTCTTGAAATAATGCAAGGAATCCACTTGTTTTAATTATACAATTGCGAATAATGAATTAATTGTCTCACTAATATCTTGATCACTGAATCCTAATTCATTCTAAATTAAGTTCAACAATGAATTCTAATTCATTTTGAACTCAGTTAATTGACCAGAGGATGAATCCATCAAATTTCCTTTTGGGGTATTGGAGGATAGTATATCAAAATTTAAGAAACCAATAATGTTTCAAATATGTGAAGGCATGACTGGACAGTACAAATATGATAAAAAAAAAGATAAAAAACGAACTCCCAAAAATATCTCAAAGGATGGAGTTCTTACTTTATCTAATAACTGTCTGCCATGTGAGATCAGCCAGGATGACCATCTTGATTGAAGGCCATTCTTTCCTATAATGTATGCTGGTTCGTTTGCAATAGAGATAACGGTACATCTAAACTATAATGGATTCTAATATTGACTTGTTGCTTTTAAGTTGATTTTTCAATATCTCCATATTCTAGAATAAGGATAGTTCAACGCACAAGACTTCTCACACGATGAATTTAGGGAGAATTCAATATATATATACAGACTTATTCTTTTTTTTTTTTTTTGCAAAAAGGCTTTTTCACTTAAATATATTTTAAGTCATAATGAGTAACCTTACTTTTATAGCAAAATTCATCCTCTTCCGCAGGAAAAATTATATTATGTTTCGGGTGTATATATCATCTCTCTCACAACAGCTGGGTCCCACAACAGGTGTGGACCCAGCTGTTGTGAGAGAGATGACATATACACCCGAAACATGATATACCACCTCCTTTCGCAGATTCTAGAATCAAAGGGAAAACGTAATGCGGTGATATTATGATTTGAAGAATTCCAATACCACCACATCACATGACTTGTAATTTTCTGGTGGAGAAAAAGAAATTTGCTTTGCCTACCTCAAATAATAACAAGAGAATATGTAAATAATGGATTATGAACTCCAAATTTTAAGTCGTGATTATTATCTCAATTCTGAAAGCTGTCATAAGAACAAAATGTTATCCTTATGTATGATAGCATAACAAAGGTGTAGTTTCAAAGTATAATGGTGGTCCATAAAGGAGTTTTAAACACCAGGGGTGTGTTTGGTAGAGCATTTTACTAGCGTTAAAATGCTCCGCGAAACGCGTTTTTTAATACTAGCGTTAACACGTATAAAATCATAATCTCACAAACATGAGATTACTTTTTGACGTTAACTTATACTCTAACATTTATTCCATAACTTATAAGCTAGTTTATAGTCACGGTGCAATACTCTCGATCAAACGGACCCTAGATGTAGGAATTGCAATTACGCCAATATAAGCCTACCCCATGTCTGGAGTGACAAGAAGGAACCAGCTAGAATTATAATAAGGCGCAGAAACCTTATATTCTTAACAGGAAATTTTCGCTAACTTCAAATTAAAACTTGCTTCTATCTTGGTGCTTTTATATTCATTTCTCATTTCTGGTATCTCAAGCAAAGATCCTCCCAACAATCACATTTCCAAACAACTATACAGTGATCTATCTGTGTGCTTGTATATTCATTGCTTGTATCCTCCCAACAATCATTTTTTTAAAACAATTATCCACCGCAACTCTTTGGGATTTTGTTAGTTGCTATTTAAAACTTGCTTCTTGTAGGAAATTTTATTAATATTTATAATTGTATGAGAGATATGTACCTTAAAAAGTGCCTTATGAGAAATGCACAGTTGAAGAGACATATCATCTAAAGTGAAACTATAACTCTAGGCATTACAAGCCATTAGGAAGGGGTATAACCTTTAGGAGGGTTACACCCTCAACCAAAATGTGCCTACAAAGGCACCCATCCATGCCTATAAAAAGGATCTTTGGCTTCATTTTTATTCATTCATTTTTCCACATACTTGCATACTTACAAACTTAAGTCTAGCATTGAGAGTTTCCACCATTTTCTTTAGTTCAAGTTCTAGAAGAAATGAGTGTCCATTCTACAAGAAGCAACCAAGTAATCTTGAGAGAAAGTTAGCCACAAGAAATCCATAGAGCACCAAGGCAGGGCTAATAGGTTCTTAAGGACAAAGGTAATTCGACTTGGTTTTCATTCATCATCTTCTACACAAACTTTCAGGTTTTTATAAGTCTCCATATTTATGTTTTATTGAGTGTATCGCATTAAAAAATTTGATTGAAAGTTGCATGCTAAAATTGATTAATAACACAGTTATCACAACAATCTTAAGAACTTATTAATTTACATGTGTTGTTAACTCTTTTTTGCATGTTTTCATGTTCTTCTTCCTGGAAAATGTGTTATGTGCATGAAAATTATGTAAGGGCGTTCGAACGCCCGATGAACGCATAAGAAAAACCATATATTTCATATTTTCATTCGAACGCGTCTTCAAACGCCACTCGAACGCCAATCCCCTGGAAAGATTTGTTAGAACGTGTTTTCAAACGCAACTCCAACGCAAGTCCTTTGAAAAGTTTCGTTCGAAGGCATTTTCAAACGCTATACGAACGTGAAATCTTTGGAAAGTTTCGTTCGAACGGCTGAACGAATGTGACACTAATGCAAGTCACATATGGGAAATTTTAGATTTAGAATAATAACATAGACTTAAACTAATCTATAAATTTCATAAAAATATATATTAACTTGATAATTATCATATGATATACATGTTTTAGCTATGAAATTCGGTAATATAGATTATATGCTTAGAATAATATTAACTTAGTAAAATAATATACTAAATTTCTGTAAATTTAGTAGTATAGGTTTTAGTTAATATTAGGTTGTTCAATTATCACATGCATACACCTAGTAGAGATTATGTGATAAAGTTGAAATTATTTAATATTTGTTACATACTTGGTTGAGAGTTAAAGTGTAGTTATACACAAGTAATTTCATCCAAGCTTGATTGAATTTATATAAATATTTAAAAACATGTGGTAGTTGAAATTTAAAGTGTAAACACTAAAGATTGAATACCTAAGATTTTCTTTTGAGAAAGTGTTTAAGGAAATTCTGTCACCAAGGCGATAAGAGCCTAAGTGGTTACAGCGAACCCCCCCTCATCCTCTGGGAATTTTCATTTATTTACCTATCATAAGAAACTTTTTGTTACAAATTTAAGGACTTGTATTATTTGGTACTTCAATCCAAAATAATAACAAGTAGAATTTTTAGCGTAACACATAATCAGGATCATAAAGTTGATCTTTGTGGGTGATCGACGTGATCACACACGTATAACGCAAGTGCACGTATCGCTCAAGTAGTAAAAAAAATATCGATCCCATGAGGACTTAATACCTATGCTATTAATTTATGAAGCCAAATATTTACGAGTATCTAATAGATTGGTTGTTGATTGGATGGTGATTTTAAACTAAAACAAGTAAATAAAATAGTACGAATGTAAATTAAAGGAAAATTCAATATTATAAAACTATCTAGGGTTGTGAATCATTCAAATATTTTTTAAAGATGAAGTGGTTATCCCATGTTTGTGCAATATATTGGTTTATTAACCTGGAAGACGAAATTATGCAAAAACCTCTGTCGATGGTCAGATGCAAATACCCAGTGTAACCCAATTAATCATATGTCTATGTTAACCAAGTTACCTGAATTCATTAAGATTAAGTTCCAATTGTGGCTACCCCCGCCCGACAGGTATATGTCTATCTTGGAAGGAAATCTATTAAGGGTTATCTATCCTTAAGGGAGATCATGGGCTATTAAGTTTAAAGTTGAAACCTAAAATTCCTTCGTCAAGTTTATTTTAAGTTTACCACATCAATCTTATTAATGGCCAGTTAACAAGAAGCATTAAGCTTAAGACTTAATAAATAAACCTTTATATTACCCAAGACATGAAATAACCCATTATAAACCGGTGATATTGGAATTCATCACACCCCTAGATAATATGTTTAGTTACAAAATATTCTTAGGATTACTAAACACTTAAATAAACAAAACATCATAAAAAATAACTTGGAGATAAATAAAAGTAAAATTACAATAATGAAAGAAAATGCTGGGGTTAGAGGATTCACTTTTAATATTTCAAAATTAGAAATCTTCCTTATTATCAATGTTAACTGATTAATTAATTATATTTAACCAGACCATAAAGACGGTAATTCCATTTGTCTCAATTAAATCCAACCGACCATATAGGCGGTAACAAGGTTATTACCTAAACCGAACATATAGGCGGAAACTACGTCTGAAATGTAAAACCGACCATATAGGGGGTAAATAAGGTTGTCACCTAAACCGACCATATAAGCAGTAAATAATTAATCCAAATTTTAATTAAAATAAGAGAGATTAATCTAATTTATTATATTAGAAGTCTCACATTTTCACCCCAGCAGAATGAGATTACCTGCTCATGCTGTAAATGAAAACACACAAAATTTTATTAATGAAATAAAAAGAAAATACAAGAAAACTTAAATAAATATACAAGACACTTTCCTTTAGGTTTTATGGAGAAATTTTTCCAAAGAAAGCATGAAAAATTTACAAAGTTTAGCTTGGTATTTATAAGCAAATCTAAAGGCTTCCACCAATTTCTCCACCAATTGCTCCACCAAACATGGAACCAAACATGACATCAAACATGGCACCAAACAGGGCACCAAACATGGCACCAAATCCTCATGTTTGGTGGAAGTTTGACAATTTTTATTTTATTATTTTATTATTTTTTTTATTTTGAATATTTTTTTATGGTAGAGATAATTAAATCTGTTACTGCTGCCAAAACGACGCCGTTTAACGGAGGAGATTGAAAAAATTGAAAGTTATAGGACTGAATTGACAAAACTAAAAGTTAGAGGACTGAAATGAAAAAACGTGAAAGTTAGAGGACTGAAATGAAAAAACGTGAAAGTTAGAGGGTCAATTTTGTATTTTTGCCTAATTTAATTTAGGCCATATTAAATTAGTTTTATTTTTCTTATTTTTTAAATAGTAAAAGAAAAAGAAAATGGGCTACAACTGTTAAGAAAATTAATAAATATAATTTTAATGATAACAAGAAAAAATTATATTCCAACAATTACATTTCAAAATGTAATTTTAGAGATTACATTTCAAAGATAAGTGATGTATTTTTTAATTTTTAATATTTGATTTGACAATATAATTTATAAATATAATTTTGACAATGTAATTTATAAATATAATTTTAATGTAATTGAACAGTTATCTCTAATGCATACAGAAATATTGAAAATAATACTTGTCCAGGATCAACCTTCATCATATCATTATTTCTTGAATGAATAAGAATTTTTTTTTTTAAAAAAAATGAATGGGTTGTTACTTAGCTCACTAATTACTTGTCTAAATTGTTGGAATCTGTTTTCAATTTATATTATTATTAGTAGTAATATAGTATTAAATTAGTTTTCTTAACAGTTGTAGCATATTTTCCTTTTCTTTTACTATTTAAAAAAATAAGAAAAAAAACTAATTTAATATGACCTAAATTAAATTAGGCAAAAATACAAAACTGACCCTCTAACTTTCACGTTTTTTTCATTTCAGTCCTCTAACTTTCAGTTTTGTCAATTCAGTCCTCTAACTTTCACGTTTTTTCATTTCAGTCTTCTAACTTTCAGTTTTGTCAATTCAGTCCTCTAACTTTCAATTTTTGTCAATTCAGTCATCCGTTAAATGGCGTCGTTTTGGCAGCAATAACGGCAGTAGTAACGGATTTGTAACAGAGAACTGAATTGACTTTCACGTTTTTTCATTTCAGTCCTCTAACTTTCAATTTTGTCAATTCAGTCCTCTAACTTTCAATTTTTGTCAATTCAGTCCTCCGTTAAATGACGTCGTTTTGGCAGCAGTAACGGCAGTAGTAACGGATTTGTAATGGAGGACTGAATTGACAAAATTGAAAGTTAAAGGATTGAATTGACAAAACTGAAAATTAGAGGACTGAAATGAAAAAACGTGAAAGTTAGAGGGTCAATTTTGCATTTTTTCCTTTATTTTATTATTGCAGTCCAATTTAAAAATTATCAATCACTTCAAATAATTCAGTCTTTTTATTTTCACACTAATTATTATTTTATTTTACTAAATCTATTCTCTGTGGATCGAACATGGATTTACCGGGTTATTTTACCATTTCGACACTCTTAGAGTGTGTCATTTACGTGGTTCGGCGGAGAGTAGCTCCAACCTAAATAATGATAGGGGGAGTATCATAGCACCAAAAGTCTTTAATTAAGAATTTTAATCATAAAGATGACCATTAATTCTGTTGAATTACTAATTCCTACAAAGAGTTTTTTGATGACGTTATCTATTCATTGTTTTCCACGAGAAAATAATCATCTCATTTTCTTTCTCCCATCTCACACAATTGAAAAGTAGATTGCGCCTCGAGTTTTTCATCAACATTTAAATAATTTTTGGATTTGGAGTTGAAATATATTTCTTTAGGGTTGAAAATAATCAAATTAAGAAAATGGCGTGGCATTTTTTTGAAACGCTGCTGGGAATATGGAACACAACTTTGATCAAGAAGCTTGAGTAAAATGAAACTAAATAAGTATATGACAACTGAACATCATACATACATTAACGGATAAATATAACAGAAAATACAACAGTCTCCAGTCAAGCAAAGCTGAGATAGCAACACATTACAAAAAAAATATAAAATAATTTAATAATCATGTAGCACAGAAATAGAATGATAAGAAACAGAAACACATAAATCAAGTTCACCGAGCATCATGAAACAAGAGGCAAATAGTAATGTCGTAATTTAAGGATAAGTTGGCTTAGGAATACTAGGCAATGTTGGCTTTGGAATTTCAGGAACAGTCAGTTCAGGTACTTTGGGTTGCTCAGGCTTTGGAACTGTTGGCAACTCGGGCTTTGGAATTTCTGGCACTTTTGATTGTTCATGCTTTGGAATTTCTGGAACTGGCAATTCGGGTATTTTGGGTAGCTCGAGTTTTGGAATCGTTGGAAACTCTGGCTTTGGAAGCTCAGGAAAGTCTGGTTTTGGAATTTCTGGTACTTTTGGTAACTCATGCTTTGGAATTTCGGGAAATTCAAGTTTTGGAAAATTAGGTAATGGTGGCAATTCAATCTTTGGCAATTCAGGTTTCGGTATTTCTGGCAATACTGTCTCAAGAAGATGCCGAGCGTCGATGTTGTAGTTCATTGATGACAAAATTATAATAAAAAATGATAAGGTAGATGATGGTAGATGGAGATTCGCCATTGATGGAACTGAGCTTTTAGAAGTGCTTCAACTTTTAAGAATGCAATTGTGTTTGTGCAATCATTTACATGTCTTGTGGCCTTTTTATAGATTTGGGTAGAGGAGAATAGGTTGGGTTGGTATGACCCAAAAAGCTTACTTGAATTTGTCTTGTAAATTAGTTCAACGTCTCAACTGCATTTGCATGAATTGCTAGATTTGCGTGGAACTTTGATCCTTCCAAGTGGAATGCTTTAGAAGAAAAGGAGAAATGTTTTGTGAAATGGAGACATGGGTGAAAAAGTGTTGGCGTAATTGTAGTTTTACCGGGTCGCGCAACGGAACATGAAAAATCGGATTTTTCGAATTTCAAATTTTTTTCTTTGGACTATTAAAATAAATTATTTATTTTAATATATAATCCCAAATCAAATTTGGAATTACCCAAAAACTCCAAATTACCGAAAATATCCTAAAGTGGCAAACTTTTTACATTTTGCTCATTTTAGTCCAAAAGTGTCAATTACACATTTAAGTGTTTCCAAAACACTACCAAAATGATTAATATACACCTAATATATCCAATTGAATCAATTGAATTATGTTACGTTACTATAATTATACCATTATATATATATATATATATATATATATATATATATATACACACTTTCACGGCAAACATCAAACAACAAACAATTATATTAAGATAATCATTGTACGTTGTATTTACCTCAATCAACGCAAAAGTCATTTATGTGTCTATATCCTCGCTAATATCTGAAAAATATAAAATTAAAATAAGGTCCCTCAACTTTGCTATAATTACGTCTTTACCCTTAAACTTTTTAAATTTCCAATTTTACCATAAACGTTTTTACTATGTCCATATAGTCCTAAAACTCTCAAATATTACTTATTAACCCCTGAAAATAGAATTTATATATTTATTATCATAATCATGCCAATATGCAATTAAGTCCAAAACTTTCAAAATCTTTCGTTTACACCACAAAACAGTAACAATCATGCATAAAGCTCCAACGACCTCCAAATCTCACAACGAAGGAACCATTGGTTAGTATATATCACAAGGACGACATTGATAGTGGTGGTGAGGGCTGAAACATTGTGGTTACCGACAACCAGTCAAACAACGATAACTATAATTTTTGACTCGTTTCTCAACAACGGAAGCCAGATTTGGGCAAATGAAATGTCTACACTGCGTATCTCGAAGAGGGAAAGATTCGGGTCTGGGAGGTGTTGTACACGCGTGGCGGTGTCTAGGCAGCAGACCAGTGCCGTTGGATTCATCTCGTCGAGGGATTCTCCAGATGTGGTCACGCACTGAAATCGGTGATCAAACGACATCGAGCGATGCATTTTCTCTCTATGGACACACTTTCTCTCTATCTAGTTGTTTCTCTCTCTATTGGTTTCAATTTCTCTCTCTAAAACTCCTTGGAATTTGCTCTCAGATGTCTCTGGAAATGTCTTCAACACACTCATCTGTTGGAGTATACACAACGGAAGGGCGCGGTGGAAGGCGAAAATATTTTTTAAACATTTAAAAATTTTCGAGCGAATTAATAAATATCAAATATTTTTTAATTCACCCAAATGAGTTTAAATATATTATTTTTTAACATTTAATAACATAATATATTTCGTTGCACGATGAATTATTTTACGAAAATATTTTTCGACAAATATTACGCGTAATGAGCAAACGGTCAAATCAGTTGACCATCAGCTGAGCCGGGAAACCCGGACACTTGGACAGTGTTTGGTCAGCCCTTGGGCTGCCTGAACAGGGACCAGTTCGCTGGGTTCACTGCCTCGACTCAACGAGCCCGTTTCGACGCGAATTTCATTGTTTTCTTGCGTTTTCACCCCGGAACAATTTCCGGAATTTATCCACCACCCAATACACATTCAAAATCATCCAAATAACATAATTTTCCATGAAAAATATTTTATTTTAAGGGACCAAATCAGATCTGATCCAGTTTATTATTTTCTCTAATTTTCATGCCAAAATTCAATTTATTCACAAAATTAATCCAATTAATTTACACCAAATTAAATCACCACAACATAAAGCCTCAAGAACAATTATAGACAATATTAGAGTGGTAATATCACTCTAGAATGATAATTTTAATTTTGAGATTAATTCTCTAATTAATCCAACTACACATGCTAATAAAAGAAAACAATTAGGATTACTAAACAATCTATCACCAAATTTTGCTTCATATACATAATATATATATATATATTATAATATATATATATATATTTAGTCATCTGTAAAATACATATCTAATTGATGAGTGGTAAATCTATTACTATTTCTCACTCATTTAACCTAATATTTTGTATAGTTTCTTGAGTTTTGTGAATATTTTGATGTGTTTTGTGTTATTTTGTAGATAAATATAGTTTCAGGACATTCTGGAGGTGATTTGGGGCAAAACAGGAAAAATTGGCAAAAATGGCATTTTGGTCATTTTGGGCGTCGCGCGCCCAAGCCCTTGCGTCGCGACGCCTAACGTGCGCCGTGGTATGCTAATGTGCGCCGGGTCAACGGGTCAGAATTTGAAAAGTTTGATTTTGCTGACGTGCGCCGTGCCACGTGTCATCATCACATCCGTTATGCTAACGTGCGTCGTGCCATATGTCATCATCCTACGGTGCCGACAATCACCATTGCCACGTATGCCACGTGTCACTCCACGTCAGTGTCCACATCATCAGTTGACCGAGTCAACATGCCACCTCACCGCCACGTCATCATCAGCCAATTGCAAAGTTCCACGTGTCGCAATCATATGGTGCCGACAATCGCCAACACCACGTCAGCATAATAATTGAGTTGTTAGCCGCCTCGCCACGTGTTGCCTTATCTTCTTATCCGAATTGCCACGTGTCAAGTGTAGGGGTTTTTAGGGGGTGAATCCGGTAACGCAGCGGAAGCGGTGAAAATCCAATTTTCAGATTTCAAAAATTTTCTCGGATTAATTAAATAAACATATTTATTTAACATTCCAATAATCAAATTATGAAAACAAAATTCAAATGAATCATATTCAAGTGAATTTACCAAATTACCCTTATATGGTATTTTGTCCATTTTAGTCCGAAATTGATCTAATCAATTTTGAATGATTCTAAATCATTTCTAAGATGAACTTAGCATGTTCAAAACATCAAAACACCAAAAGCAACAAAAAACCAAAAAATCATCATCAAGGCCGAATGCACCTTAAGGTGCCAAAATGTATCATTTGTCATTTCATGCTTCAAAACACATCCAAATGTAATCCAATCAACATGAAACTTTATGTGCATCATATACACACCCAAATGCACAACATATATGAAAAGCCCCAAATTTGGAATAGGTCAAGAACCCTAATTTTTCAATTTCCACAAATTGGACAAATTAGGCCAAATACATTAAATCAATTACTTCAATCATCAATCTTACATCCAATCCAAGTCTCAACACAATGAAACAACTCAAGATCAAATCTAGGTCATTTAAGAGTGGGTCAACAACTCTAGATTAGCAACATGGTTTCCAAAACCTTAAAAGAATGTTTATAACTACAATAGTCACAACACTTCCTTCATTACACATGCTTCACACTTCACCAAAACTTCCATCAACAAAAACTACAAGGAACAAAGAAAGAAACATCCTAAGAATATCATATATTAAAGCCTAGAACCTAAGGAACAAATTCCTTACTAATAGCAAGTTTGAAAAACTTACTAAATTTCCAAGCTTTTGAACTTTTTCTTTCTTTTTCTCAAGGTTCCTTTAGCTTCTTCAATGGAGATTTATATTTTGTGAAATGTATTAGGTTAACCAAATGAAAAGCAAATGAAAACAGTTTATACTTGTGCAAATTAAGCCTTGGCCGAATTTACAAGGCATGGAAATTCAAGTTTTTCATTTCATTTTCATTTCAAATGCATTTGTTATCTTAATACAAATATCTAAAACTACTTTATAGATATTTATTTAAGTCAACAATTGCAACTAACATCATTTACTTTAAATATCCTAAGGTAAGATATTTATATTTTAATTAATTTAATCATTTAACAATTAAATAATTAATTAATTAATCAAATACAAATATATTAAATATATGTATAATATTTACATTAAATATTAAAAACATATATTCATTTAGGATATAAGTCAAATAACTCATTTTGACTATTAATTAATGTGTATTTAAATTAATCTAGTATTAAATGTAAATACACAATAATTAAGTAAATGACTATCTAGTCTCTTTAGCACGTATCTTGCGTTTAACCATTAAACGACTTTATAAATAATCAATATTATTTATTAATGTTGCTCTAGTGCTCTACGAGTATGTTTCATTATTGAGACTCTCTAGGTTCAGGTATATCCGTCACGAAATCAAATTTCGTGTCCATAATCTATCCACCCGTAGATTATGACGATCACGGATAATCTCGCTGAACCACACAGGTCGAGGTCATGGCAAATGTATAATTCCTCCGTCACAGGTATCCGGATAAATCCCAGAGATATAGATATAAACGTCAAATCTCTATCGGGATTATCCAGTCGACTATTCCATTAGCAATCTCTAAAAGAATGTTTAGAACTAGCTTCTAAACTTTACCACGGGCCCATGGTTTTATCTGATTGCTAATCATATGGACTACCTATGCTCTGATACACAGAACTGACGGATCCTATCTTGATACACATAGGACACCCTGAGGATCTATCTACACCCAACGAACAGGCGGAGGTCTGATCTAAATAGATCGGTGACGTGACTTCCGTCCAAGTGTAGAAGATGTCTCATGTGCCCACAATGGCATCTCAAGTCTAAGAATCACAAGTGCTACTCAACCCAAGAAGATTCTTATTGACGCTGGTGTACCATCCATTAAGAATCTTCGGTGAGTCGTTCAGTGTTTATCCGCTATAAACACCTACACGTCTATACTAGTCTCCAAGACTAATGGTTCATTGAGAAACCATTGTAATCATATATTCCAGTATACGACATGTACCGGTCTCAACGAGTTTACTATACTGACAAAGTAGTGTAAACTTTGACCAGGAACTGTCTGAGAATGACAACGTCATGATACTTCTCAATGTCCGTTGCGACGCTTTTGCAACTGTATCATGACTAATCATTCTAGGGTCATTACGTCTTTACCATATAGAAAGATAGATTATATTATAGAAACTGCATATATTATTCATAATAATAATGTTTTACAGAAGTATTTAACAGAAATACAACCGGGAATTGGCGCTCTGAGCACCAACCCCAACATCAAGCCCTTAGCAAGCCATAAATGGACTTCTTAAGCTTACATACCATACTCGAGGTTTCGCTGGACGTGAAACCTTCCGGCTGTTCCATATAGATTTCTTCATCAAGAAATCCATTTAGAAAAGCCGTTTTGACATCCATTTGCCAAATCTCGTAGTCATGATACGCAGCTATAGAAAGCAAAATCCGGATAGACTTAAGCATTGCTACCGGCGAAAAAGTTTCATCGTAGTCGATGCCAGGTCGCTGCGTGTAACCTTTTGCTACCAGTCGGGCCTTGTAAGTTTCAACCTTACCGTCAGGCCCGCGCTTCCTCTTGTAAACCCATTTACAACCGATAGGAACAATTCCTTCGGGAAGCGGAATCAAGTCCCAAACTTGATTTTCATGCATTGAGTCTATCTCGAATTTCATGGCACTTTGCCATTTCACGGAGTCGATGTCCAACATCGATTCTCTATAGGTGAAAGGATCTGTCTCTTCAA
Source organism: Zanthoxylum bungeanum (assembly GCA_019454045.1). Classification (NCBI taxonomy): domain Eukaryota; kingdom Viridiplantae; phylum Streptophyta; class Magnoliopsida; order Sapindales; family Rutaceae; genus Zanthoxylum; species Zanthoxylum bungeanum. The sequence continues at coordinate 51,601 of SKCR01035833.1, forward strand.
CTAAGAGAACATCCAAACTCTTTTCTTGTATCAAATACAAGCGTTCAGGAGGTCTAGATATCCTTTGCGACCTACGGAGTGTGTGCGTTGAAGGTCCTTCATCAACTTGAACTTCAGGTTCCTCCGTTGGTTCGTTGTTTTCAGGTTGGACTTCATCAAGCTCAACCTGTCTATGATTACCACCTTCTGACAAAAATTCTACTTCTAGAAATTTTGCGAAGCGAGCTACGAACACATTTCGATGCTCGGTATTATAGAACAGATATCCCCTCGTATTCGAAGGATATCCAACAAACCTAAACTTTTGCCCTCGAGGCGAAAGCTTATCTTTCTGAGTTACCTTGACATAGGCAGGACAACCCCAAACCTTAATATAATTAAGATTTGGTCTCCTACCGAACCATATCTGATACGGTGTCGTAGGAACAACCTTTGAAGGAATCTTATTCAAAAGATGTGCGGCTGTTAAGAGAGAGTAACCCCATAAGTAATAGGGCAAATCTGTGAAACTCAACATCGATCGGACCATATCCAATAAAGTCTGATTTCTCCTTTCAGATACACCATTGTGCTGTGGTGTACTTGGAGGAGTATATTGAGCGAGAATCCCATTCTCCTTCATATAATCCATGAACTCACCACTCATATATTCACCGCCTCGATCTGATCGAAGGAATTTAATATATTTACCAGTTTGTTTTTCTACTTCATTTCGGAACTCTTTGAACTTTTCAAAGGTTTCCGATTTATGTCGCATCAAATACACATAACCGTACCGTGATAAATCATCGGTAAAGGTAACGAAGTATGAATAAACACTGTGAGCAGTTTGACTTAGTGGACCACATACATCAGAATGTACGAGTTCCAGTAAGTTAGTGGCGCGGTGTCCAACACCAAAAAATGGGGCTTTGGTCATCTTACCCTGAATACAGGATTCACAAGTTGGATAGGATTCAATGGTAAGATCTGATATCAAACCATTCCTAACCAATTGGGTAAGGCGTTTAACGCCAATGTGACCAAGTCTCATATGCCAAAGTTCAGTATTATTAATTACAGGTAAACTACGTTTATTAACTCCAGTATTTAATATATCTTTTGAAGTTTGCAATGTATAATGACCATGCTGGTTTGGACAACTAAGGATCTGAATATTATTTTTATCATATAAATACAAAGAACTATTCTTAATATTAATACAAAAGCCTTCTGTATCCAATACAAAAAGTGATATAATATTTGCGACACATCCCGGTACAAAATGACAGTCATATAACAAAAGTGTCCCATTCGGTAATGAGATCTCGCATACTCCCACTGCAACTGCATCCAAAGAGTCTCCACTCCCGAATCGCAACTGCATCTCTCCAGGCTTCAGTTTCCTACTTTCCTTCAGCACCTGCAACGAATTGCAAATGTGAATGGGACAAGTAGAATCTAAAATCCAGCTGGATGTAACGGCTTCACAAGCCAAAGATAAATCAATAACTAGAAAAATAAAAGTACCTGATGTAGAAGCTCTGTCTCTCCTCAGCTGGGCAATGTAATCAGGACAGTTCCTTTTCCAGTGCCCGACTTTGCCGCAGTGGTGGCATTTGTCTTTAGAAGCCCTTTTGGGCTTTGCAATCTTTGCCTGTTGTTGAGGACCAAAAGCCTTCTTCTTCTTCTTGCCTTTCTTGTTCTTTCCCTTGGACCATCCTTGGGAAGAAGCCGAAAGAGAAGTAGTTCTAGGAGGGCGAGTCGGTACTCCCTTCTTAAGGTCCTCTTCTGCCGTGAGCAACATCCTATGTAGCTACTGGTAGGTACAGACAGTCCCGTGCATGTTGAATTACATCACGAACTGGAAAAATGAAGCTGGTAGTGAACCAAGAATGACACTCCTACCGAGAATGTCATTCAAGATGAGATTATGTTGCCTCAATTGATCGATCAAATCGATTATCTGAAGAACATGTGGGCTAACACTCTGCCCCTCATCCAGACGCGCATGGAACAGTTCCATGGCGACTTTGTGAACAATCACTTGTTCCTGGTTCTCAAACGATTGTCTCAATCGCGTCATCATACTATAGGAATCTAGCATACCATAGTACTGTTGCTTGAGTTTCGAAGACAGTAAACTAAGGATGTATGATTTAACCCTTAAATCATCATCCTTCCAAGTTTCAAAAACTTGGTGTTCCTCCTCTGAAGCATCCGCACCCACTGCAAGGGGCAACAGACCCTCAAGAACATAACCCAGCTTTTCGGAATCGAGGACAATCCTCAAATCCAATTCCCAGTCTGCAAAGTTCTCAGCGCATTTCAGTTTGTTCGCATCAAGCATACGCGCAAATTGATTTGTGGATTGTGCGGCCATCGCCAATCTATCATATAGATCACGAAAAATGGTTAGCAGAAATAAAACAGTTTCATATAATATCAAAAGCATAAATTAGATCATGGATTTTTAATCTAATATGCCGCTCCCACTAAATCATGCAATACTGTAATCCCAAAACAGAATATAAATATTTAATAATTAAATTAAATACTAATAGTGAAAAGTGGATCCCGTGAATATATTTCGGCTCACAGCAGAGGCACGGTCTCGCCTACGTATATTTATTAGGTAGACAACTCACTTGTCAATCATTCACTAATGACTCCTACGTATCCGGTCCTGGCCGTTTCTCGTTGTCGCTGCGAAGGCAGGCCCACAAGGAGACGTACCAAGTTTAAACTCGTCAATGATAAACTCAAGTTACTTACGTAATCCTGACAGCTAGGGCACGTTCAGAATTCCGCTTTTACTTGAATTTACCTAGTATCTGATATACATCCGGTATAAATAAATCCTTATCGGCTACATCCTCACAGCAGAGGCACGGTCTCAGATGTAGTCACAAAGAAGTATTCACAAACAGTATTGACAAGACGGACCATATAACATGCATCAAATACATAATTACATTCAAACCTTATTAATTAGGGATTTTCCGCTAAGTGTCATACACCCTAAATCTAACCAATTTAGATCCTAATAAGCATGCATAAAGTCAAGAAAACATGATTAAACATTGATTCAATGAAGGCTAATCATTTTAGGTGGCCTAGAATCAGACTCGCTCTGATACCATTTTGTAGGGGTTTTTAGGGGGTGAATCCGGTAACGCAGCGGAAGCGGTGAAAATCCGATTTTCAGATTTCAAAATTTTCTCGGATTAATTAAATAAACATATTTATTTAACATTCCAATAATCAAATTATGAAAACAAAACAAAATTGAAATGAATCATATTCAAGTGAATTTACCAAATTACCCTTATAGGTATTTTGTCCATTTTAGTCCGAAATTGATCTAATCAATTTTGAATGATTCTAAATCATTTCTAAGATGAACTTAGCATGTTCAAAACATCAAAACAACAAAAGCAGCCAAAAAAACCCAAAAATCATCATCAAGGCCGAATGCACCTTAATGTGCCAAAATGTACCATTTGTCATTTCAATGCTTCAAAACACATCCAAATGTAAATCAATTACTTCAATCATCAATCTTATCCAATCCAAGTCTCAACACAATGAAACAACTCAAGATCAAATCTAGGTCATTTAAGAGTGGGTCAACAACTCTAGATTAGCAACATGGTTTCCAAAACCTTAAAAGAATGTTTATAACTACAATAGTCACAACACTTCCTTCATTACACATGCTTCACACTTCACAAAAACTTCCATAAAAAAAACTACAAGGAACAAAGAAAGAAACATCCTAATAATATCATATATTAAAGCCTAGAACCTAAGGAACAAATTCCTTACTAATAGCAAGTTTGAAAAACTTACTAAATTTCCAAGCTTTTGATCACTTTTTCTTTCTTTTTCTCAAGGTTCCTTTAGCTTCTTCAATGGAGATTTATATTTTGTGAAATGTATTAGGTTAACCAAATGAAAAGAAAATGAAAACAATTTATACTTGTGCAAATTAAGCCTTGGCCGAATTTACAAGGCATGGAGGAAATTCAAGTTTTTCATTTCATTTTCATTTCAAATGCATTTGTTATCTTAATACAAATATCTAAAACTACTTTATAGATATTTATTTAAGTCAACAATTGCAACTAACATCATTTACTTTAAATATCCTAAGGTAAGATATTTATATTTTAATTAATTTAATCATTTAAAATTAAATAATTAATTAATTAATCAAATACAAATATATTAAATATATGTATAATATTTACATAAATATTAAAAACATATATTCATTTAGGATATAAGTCAAATAACTCATTTTGACTATTAATTAATGTGTATTTAAATTAATCAAGTATTAAATGTAAATACACAATAATTAAGTAAATGACTATCTAGTCTTTTAGCACGTATCTTGCGTTTAACCATTAAACGACTTTATAAATAATCAATATTATTTATTAATGTTGCTCTAGTGCTCTACGAGTATGTTTCATTATTGAGACTCTCTAGATTCAGGTATATCCGTCACGAAATCAAATTTCGTGTCCATAATCTATCCACCCGTAGATTATGACGATCACGGATAATCTCGCTGAACCACACAGGTCGAGGTCATGGCAAATGTATAATTCCTCCGTCACAGGTATCCAGATAAATCCAGAGATATAGATATAAACGTCAAATCTCTATCGGGATTATCCAGTCGACTATTCCATTAGCAATCTCTAAAAGAATGTTTAGAACTAGCTTCTAAACTTTACCACGGGCCCATGGTTTTATCTGATTGCTAATCATATGGACTACCTATGCTCTGATACACAGAACTGACGGATCCTATCTTGATACACATAGGACACCCTGAGGATCTATCTACACCCAACGAACAAGCGGAGGTCTGATCTAAATAGATCGGTGACGTGACTTCCGTCCAAGTGTAGAAGATGTCTCATGTGCCCACAATGGCATCTCAAGTCTAAGAATCACAAGTGCTACTCAACCCAAGAAGATTCTTATTGACGCTGGTGTACCATCCATTAAGAATCTTCGGTGAGTCGTTCAGTCCTTAGCAAGCCATGCCAAAAGAAGCTGGCGTCGCGACGCCAAAGTCCTTGGCGTTGCGACGCTGGAGGCCTACCGGGGTCTATAAATTGGCTCGAGATTTTTTTTTTTTGTTGTACCATTCTCTCTCATTTCTTTGATGTAAATATGAAGTTATTCTCTCTCTAAATTTCTTTTAATTTTAGTTTTGTAATAAATTTTAATTACGTTCTGTAATAATAGTAATTTACTTTCTTTATTTTTACAGTTTTTACTATTCAATCATGAGGAGATAACTTCCCTATGCTAGGGTGAAAGGTAATTCTTTTACTATTGCTATTTAGATTAATCTCCCTTAAAAATAATATATTCACTATTTAAAATTTGACTTAAAAAGGGATACCGCTATATTGGTCGGTTGGTAAATCAATTTAATTTGGTTAAACTTGACTAAGAAAGGATACCGCCAGATTGGTCGGTTGGTAATAAAATTCCCCTACCGCCTATATGTCATGTTTATTTTGGTTCCGCATTTATGGCTGGTTGGACTTAATTTGACTTAATCAGGTTACCGCCTATATGGCTGGTTGGTAATGTTACCACAAGTTTATATATTATTTTATGGGAGATATCTAAATTAGTAGTAGTAGAAATAATTCCTTTTACCTTAGCATTTTATTTTACTTACTTTTAAGCTTTTACTTTACGCAATTACTTTTCCGCATTTTTACATTATGGTTTTTACTTTTAAGTTTTTATTAGCCCTAGCTATGTGTCATAACTAAGTTAGTTATCTAGGGCTGTGATGAATTTCAATATAATCGGTTTATAAGGGTTAGATTATAGTTTGGGTAATATAAAGATTTATTTATTGAGTCTTAATCTTAATGCTTTTTATTAACTGGCCACTAATAAAATTGATTAGGTAAACTTAAAATGAACTAGACATAGGGATTTTAGGTTTAAAACCTTAGACTCAATAGCCCACGATCTTCCTTGAGGATAGATAACCCTTTAATAGATTTCCTTATAGGATAGGAATATACCTGTCGGGCGGGGGTAGCCATAATTAGAACTTAATCTTAATGAATCTAGGTAATTTGGTTGACATAGACATATGGTTCAATTGAGTTATACTGGATATTTGTAGTTGACCATCGGAGAAATGAGAAGATCAAGCCTGTGACCTAATCGAAGAAATGGCCAACAACAATTCCTTATGGCCAACATAAAGGAGCATGATTCAAAGAATTGCCGGAATTTATGAAGTTGGAGCCAATACAGCAGTCAACACCAAGCTGGATCAGATATGCAAATTCATGGAGACTCTTACCATTGGATCCACAAGTTCACCATATGGAGGAGCACCATAACCAAACCAACTTGAAGAGACGGTGAATTATGTCAACAATTTCAACAAACAAGGGAACAATCTATATTCCAACACCTACAACCCAATGTGGAGGAATCATCCTAATTTTTCATGGAGCAACAATTCAGGGCAAAAGATCTATCCACCACATGGATTCCAGCAAAAGAACAAAGGCCAGGAGCAGACAAATGAACCAGTGATGGCAGAAATGCTAGCTCAATTAAAAAGATATGAAGCTATGATTCAGAGCCAATCAGCTTCCATCAAAGCACTGGAGAATCAAATCGGACAACTGGCCAATGCTCAGAGTTACAGACCGCCAGGTAATCTTCCCAGCAACACAGAAGCAAATCCAAGGAACCATGGGAAGGAGCAATGTCAAGCCATTACCTTAAAGAGTGGTATTGAGATCAACACAGATGTTGGAATCAAGGCAACAATTGAGGAAGTTCCAAAAGATGCAGTTCCACAGATGGAGGAAAAAGAAGCAAAAGAAAAAGAAAAAGAACAGATCATTCCACCTCCACTTTTTCCTCAGCGTCTTCAGAAAAACAAACTGGACAAACAGTTTGCTCGTTTCTTGGAGATTTTCAAAAAGCTGCACATTAATATACCATTTGCAGAAGCCTTGGAACAAATGCCCAGCTATGTAAAATTCATGAAAGACATTCTTTCACGAAAACAGAGATTGGGAGATTACGAGACAGTAGCATTGACGGAAGAATGCAGCGCCATCATTTAGAGGAAGCTTCCCCCGAAGTTGAAAGATCCTGGTAGTTTCACAGTTCCATGCACCATTGGAGAACATTACATCGGTAAGACTTTATGTGATGTAGGAGCCAATGTTAACTTGATGCCTTTTTCTATTTACAGGAAACTGCAAATTAGAGAAGCAATGCCTACCTCAGTATCTTTGCAACTTGCTGATCGAACACTCGTATTTCCAAAAGGAGTCGTTGAAAATGTGCTTGTCAAAGTTGAAAAACTCATCATTCCAGCAGATTTCATCATCATTGACATGGAAGAAGACAAAGAAGTACCTATCATTCTTGGGAGACCATTCTTGGCTACAGGTAAAACTGTAATTGATGTGCAAAAAGGAGAACTGACCATGAAAGTGCAGGACCAAGAAGTGACCTTTAATGTTTTCAAAGCCATGAAATTCCCGAGCGAGGAAAAAGAAGAAGAAGAATGCTTCAGAGTTGATGTTGTTGATAGTATTGTTCAAAATACTGAGCCAAATCCCACTGATACACTTGAAGCTTGCATCACCAACATGACTGACAGCGAGCTAGATGCTGAAATCCTGGAATGTATCAACTACCTTGACAAACCATTCCGATTCAAAGCGACACCACCAGTTGAAAGCTTGGAACTGCCAAAGAAAGATCGAATCAAGCCTTCGATTGAAGAACCACCACAGCTGGAACTAAAGTTACTTCTGAGCCATCTTAGGTATGCATTTCTTGGAAACTCTTCTGAATTACCTGTTATTATTTCTTCTTCACTAACATTGGAGCAGGAAGAAAAGCTATTAATAGTATTACGAGAGCACAAAAGAGCCATTGGTTGGACTACAGCAGACATTCGAGGCATTAGTCCATCATTTTGCATGCACAAGATTCTGATGAACGATGAATACAAACCCACAGTGGAGCATCAACGGAGACTCAATCCAATCATGAAGGAGGTCGTGAAGAAAGAAAGCATCAAATGGTTGGATGCTGGCATCATTTACCCCATCTCAGATAGCACTTGGGTGAGTCCTATGCAGTGTGTACCAAAGAAAGGAGGAATTATTGTGGTCACCAATGAAAAGAACGAGCTGATTCCAACAAGAACGGTGACTGGATGGAGGGTATGCATGGACTACAGGAAACTGAACAAAGCCACGAGAAATGACCATTTCCGCTACCATTCATTGACCAGATGTTAGACAGATTGGCGAGACATGAATTCTATTACTTTCTTGATGGATATTCAGGGTACAATCAGATTGCCATCGCCCAGAAGATCAGGAGAAAACGACATTTACATGTCCATATGGTACCTTTGCTTTCCGTAAAATGCCATTTGGATTATGTAATGCCCCCACCACTTTTCAGCGTTGCATGATGGCCATATTCTCAGATATGCTGGAGCAGAGTATGAAGGTATTCATGGATGAATTTTCTGTGTTTGGAGATTCTTTTGACCATTGCTTGCAAAATCTGGAACATGTGTTACAAAGGTGCGAAGATACAAACCTGGTACTCAACTGGAGAAATGCCATTTCATGGTACAGGAAGGCATTGTTCTTGGACACAGGATCTCACAAAAGGGAATCGAGGTAGACAAAGCAAAGATTGAAACAATTGAAACACTACCTCCACCAACATCTGTCAAAGGGATTCGGAGCTTTCTCGGACATGCAGGTTCTTACAGGAGATTTATCAAAGACTTTTCCAAGATTGCTAAACCTCTTTGCAATCTTCTGGAAAATGATGTGCCTTTCAACTTCACCAAAGAATGCCAGGAAGCTTTCGAGATCTTAAAACAGAAGCCGATTTCTGCGCCCATCATTGTAGCACCAGACTGGATCCTTCCATTTTAAATGATATGCGATGCTAGTGATTTTACTGTAGGTGCAGTTTTATGACAACGTAAAGCAAAGATTTTTCACACCATTTACTACTCCAGCAGAACTCTACATGAAGCTCAACTCAACTACACAACCACTGAAAATGAGTTGCTCGCAGTTATGTACGCTTTTGACAAATTCCGCTCCTATCTGCTGGGTCCCAAAGTGGTGGTCTACACAGATCATTCAGCAATCAAATATCTGATCACAAAGAAAGATGCCAAACCCAGATTGATCCGTTGGATACTTCTTCTGTAAGAATTTGACGTAGAGATTCGAGACAGGAAAGGGACAGAAAACCAGGTGGCAAATCAATTATCGAGGCTCGAGAATGGAGAAACAGCTGGCAAAGAACTGTCAATCAAAGAAAATTTTCCAGATGAACAACTGTTTGCCATGAAACAACAAGAAGTCCCTTGGTATGCTGACTATGTCAACTACATTGTGTCAGGAAAATGGCCGTTGGAATGGACAACTCAGCAACGAAAGGAAGTTCTTCAAAGAAGTCAACCATTATGTCTGGGATGAACCGTACCTGTTCAAACGTTGTGCTGATCAATTATTGAGACGGTGTGTTCCACAGGAGGAGGTCAACAGTGTTCTGTAACACTGTCATTCATCACCATATGGCGGACACTTCAGCAGAAACAAAATTGCAGCAAAAGTTCTTCAATCAGGTTTGTTCTGGCCCACTCTTTTTAAAGATGCTTATCTTTTTGCTTTTCAATGTGACAGGTGCCAGAGAACGGGAAATATTTCCAGGAGAAACGAAGGACCATTGCAAAACATTCTAGAAGTTGAAATATTTGATGTGTGGGGTATTGATTTCATGGGACCCTTTGTTCCATCATTTGGAAACCTGTACATCCTGGTTGTTGTAGACTACGTCTCCAAATGGGTTGAAGCAATTGCATTGCCATCCAACGATTCAAAAGAGGTGATCAAATTCCTGAAAAAGAACATTTTCACTCGATTCGGAACACCTCGTGCAATCATCATCGATGGTGGCTCACATTTCTGCAACAAATACTTCGATGCACTTCTATCCAAATACGGAGTTACTCACAAGGTTGCCACAACTTACCATCCACATTCAAATGGACAAGTTGAGGTTTCAAACAGAGAGATCAAAAGAATCATAGAAAGAACCTTTGGATCAACAAGGAGGGACTGGTCTACAAAACTAGATTATGCATTATGGGCCTACCGAACACCTTACAAGACACCTATTAGTATGTCCCCATATCGATTGGTGTTTGGGAAAGCATGTCATCTACCAGTTGAGCTTGAACACAAGGCGTACTGGGCACTGAAGAAGCTGAATCTTGATTCACAAGCTGCATGAGAGAAAAGACTTCACCAACTCAACGAATTGGAGGAATTTCACCTACAGGCTTATGAGAATGCCAAATTGTACAAGGAAAAGACCAAAAAATGGCATGACCGAAAAATAGTGCACAGACAGTTGGAACCAAGGCAACAGGTGTGGTTGTACAACTCGAGGTTGAAACTTTTCCCTGGAAAGTTGAAATCAAGGTGGTCAGGTCCTTTTGTGATTACTCAAGTTTTACCTTATGGAGCTATTGAGTAACTGGATCCCAATACCAACAACACATTTAAGGTTAACAGTCAGCGTGTCAAACACTATTGGGGAGAATCATTTGAGCGACAAAAAGAAAGTGTCACACTTTCAGATCCAGCATAACGTTCGAGAAGTCACGTCTAGCTGACGACGATTAAACTTAGCGCTTGCATGGAGGCAACCCATGCAATTTTTGTATATATTGTGATTTGGTGTGATTTAATTTTGTGTGTTTAGTTTTTGCAAATTAAGTCATTTCAAAATGGAAGAAGCTCTCGCAAATCTTCACAAACAATTTCCTTCTCTCCCTAAAAAATCTCTGATGAAAGTTTACAAAGCTCGCTTGGATCGGATGAGTTACTGACGATCCATGGTGTTCCCAATGACATTCGTTAGGTAATTGAAGCACGGGTCCGATTGGCAGGTGAGTCTTCTGACTCTTTTATTTCACATCTGCCTGGTTTTGGAAGAAGCACCTATGCAAAGAAACGAAGAGCTAAGCAAATGGGTGTTCGTTACAAATGTGCACGCTGGAATTTCAATTCTCGATGTCGTTCTTTAGGAATGGTGTCTGATAATCACGAAGACAAAATTAAATTCATTAGGGATGACTTGAGTAAGGAGTCTTGAGACGCATCCCAGTGGATATGTTCACATAGCTTTTCGCAAATTACATACACAATTTCAAAAAGAAAGACAACAATTAAGTCTTGGGAATCTGACTCAAAAAGACCATGTTTGCCAATTTATAAGAAAATTGGATGAGAAACTTGTCCCTGACGCATAGACGTTAATCAAGCTGGAAATTCTTGTACATATTATATCTCTTTGTCTTTTCCTAATAATTGATTTGTTTTGTTGTTTTCTCCGACAGGATCCATACCTTTTTGACTATCACGATTTATTTTACTATTTTTCTACTAATCGTCCTTTGAAAGATACTTGTGCTATTTTTACTCACCCTTTTCAGGTATTATAAATTCAATTCATCATTGCAATTTTGAAGAAATCCAGAGTAAAACATGGAAGCCACTTCAAGAAGACGAGTTGAAAACATCTGTGTGTTTTGCGGTAGTAGTGTTGGTACTAAACCACAATACATAGAAGCAGCACATGAATTGGGTCGAGTCTTAGCTGCAAGAAATATGCACTTAATATATGGCGGAGGCAATCTTGGACTAATGTGGATCATTTCAAAGGCCGTACAAGAAGGAGGCAGTCACGTTTTGGGAATCATCTCAAAACCCTTGGCAGAGACAAATCTTATTGAACCATCAAACGGAGAGGAACTGATCGTGCCAGGTATGTCTGAACGATTGGTGGAAATGATTAACCGTTCTGATGCTTTTATTATTTTGCTAGGTGGCTTAGGTACATTGGACGAAATTATTATAGTGCTATCTTGGGCGAACCTAAACATACACCAGAAACCAATTGGGATGTTTAACGTTGATGAATTTTATGATTTTCTTTGTGTGTTTCTTGATGATACCCGGAGAAATGGGTTCGTGTCAAAACCTTTAAAAGAACTCCTCTTTACTGTCAGAACTGTTCCGGATCTAATTGACCAACTCTTAGAATATGAACCACAAGTTGACCCTATCCTTTCAAAAATAAATTGGTCCGAGGACGATCGTGGTAAGAGGCGTCGGATTAATCTGGATCTTAACCTTTAATTTCCTGTAGAATTTCAGCTAACCATGTATTATCTTCTAAACTCTTCTTCTACTATTTAAGACATTAGTGATAATGTCTCATTTAGGTTTGGGGGAGGAAATTAGTTGATCAGTACCTTATTTTTAGTTGTGTGTTGTTTTTATTTTTAGTCCAAAATTTTTCGAAAAATGAAAAAAAATTTCAAAAATTACAAAAATATTTTGCGTTTTTGTTTTTTATTTTGACTAAAAAGGTGAAATTGGTAAGAGATGGCTGAGTAAGGAGTTTCCACTCCTGAGACGTATCTCAAACCTATTTCGAAACAAGTTAATTTTTGTTTATTTCCTTTTAAATTATTTACTTTGTAAATTCTCCTTAACACTGACTAAAATGGATCTTCATATGCTCAGTTGGCAGGTATTATCAATATGCATAGTAACATACAGATATGAGCTGTAATTGAAAAGTTTGTAATATTCAGTGCTCTAGTTTAATTGGAGGAAGCATCTCAAAAAGAAATGGAGTAAAAAAAAAATAAAAAAAATAATATGAGATCCGAGTTATTAAGTCTGTAAGGGTGTTTTAACACCTAGTGCCCTAAAGCCAACTGGTTTGGGAGTCACTGGCCCAAAGCTCGCTACATGGATCAAGGATGTTGCAAAAATATATATATCTGAAGTCTGGGTAATTAAGTCCGTAGGGGTGTTTTAACACCTGGTGCCCTAAAGCCAACTGGTTTGGGAGCCACCGACTCAAAGCTCGATACATAGACGGAAGGTATTGTATATAAATAAAAAGTCAAAATTCAAAAATCAAAGAAAAAATCAGAAAAATCCGAAAAATTATTCCATTGCTGAAAAAATGTGTGAAATCTGATAGAACTTTAGGACAAAAATATTACTCTCTTATCAACTGCACTTATGACTGTTGTGGGCAAAACTGAGTTGTTTAATATTTTGTTAGCTGTGTTTATGGAGAATGATAATTATAATCGGAGAATGTACTTATTCGATAATTTAGAAAGAAAGAAAACAACTAGTAACTTGGAGTAGAAGTTTCACCTGATTAGTCACTAACTTCTTTATTCTCTTTTCGCTTGTCTTTTTGTTTTTGTGTGCATTAGTTTCACTACCTTTTTACTTTTGTAAAATGTTTGTGGGTATCATTGCTGTAAACCCTCACGATACTACAACTCGTCCACTAGGGACACCTAAGGGTTTAAAGGCTTGTTGCATACGCTAAATGCAACCGTGATTCCTACGAAAGTAGCTTAGTTAAATTTTATTTTAAGTTGTTTATTTTACTTTGTGTTTTGCTCGAGGACTAGCAAAATGTTAGGTTTGGGGGTGTGATGAGTGGTAAATCTATCACTATTTCCCACTCATTTAACCTAATATTTTGTATAATTTCTTGAGTTTTGTGAATATTTTGATGTGTTTTATGTTATTTTGTAGATAAATAAAGTTTCAGGACATTCTGGAAGTGATTTGGGGCAAAATAGGAAAAATTGGCAAAAAGGGCATTTTGGTCATTTTGGGCGTCGCGACGCCTAACGTGCGCCGTGGTATGCTAATGTGCGCCGGGTCAACGGGTCAAAATTTGAAAAGTTTGATTTTGCTGACGTGCGTCGTGCCACGTGTCATCATCACAACCGTTATGCTAACGTGCGTCGTGCCACGTGTCATCATCCTACGGTGCCGACAATCACCATTGCCACATGTGCCACGTGTCACTCCACGTCAGTGTCGACATCATCAGTTGACCGAGTCAACATGCCACCTCACCGCCATGTCATCATCAGCCAATTGCAAAGTGCCATGTGTCGCAATCCTATGGTGCCGACAGTCGCCAACACCACGTCAGCATAATAATTGAGTTGTTAGCCGCCTCGCCACGTGTTGCCTTATCTTCTTATCCGAATTACCACGTGTCAAGCCCTTAGCAAGCCATGCCAAAAGAAGCTGGCGTCGCGACGCCAAAGTCCTTGGCGTCGCGACTCTGGAGGCCTACCGGGGTCTATAAATTGAGCTCGAGATTTCAGTTTTTGTTGTACCATTCTCTCTCATTTCTTTGATGTAAATATGAAGTTCTTCTCTCTCTAAATTTCTTTTAATTTTAGTTTTGTAATAAATTTTAATTACGTTCTGTAATAATAGTAATTTACTTTCTTTATTTTTACAGTTTTTACTATTCAATCATGAGGAGATAACTTCCCTATGCTAGGGTGAAAGGTAATTCTTTTACTATTGCTATTTAGATTAATCTCCCTTAAAAATAATATATTCACTATTTAAAATTTGACTTAAAAAGGGATACCTCTATATTGGTCGGTTGGTAAATCAATTTAATTTGGTTAAACTTGACTAAGAAAGGATACCGCCAGATTGGTCGGTTGGTAATAAAATTTCCTTACCGCCTATATGGCATGTTTATTTTGGTTCCGCCTTTATGGCTGGTTGGACTTAATTTGACTTAATCAGGTTACCGCCTATATGGCTGGTTGGTAATGTTATCACAAGTTTATATATTATTTTATGGGAGATATCTAAATTAGTAGTAGTAGAAATAATTCCTTTTACCTTAGCATTTTATTTTATTTACTTTTAAGCTTTTATTTTACGTAATTACTTTTCCGCATTTTTACTTTATGGTTTTTACTTTTAAGTTTTTATTAGCCCTAGCTATGTGTCATAACTAAGTTAGTTATCTAGGGTTGTGATGAATTTCAATAAAACCGGTTTATAAGGGTTAGATTATAGTTTGGGTAATATAAAGATTTATTTATTGAGTCTTAATCTTAATGCTTTTTATTAACTGGCCACTAATAAAATTGATTAAGTAAACTTAAAATGAACTAGACATAGGGATTTTAGGTTTAAAACCTTAGACTCAATAGCCCACGATCTTCCTTAAGGATAGATAACCCTTTAATAGATTTCCTTACATGATAGGAATATACCTGTCGGGCGGGGTAGCCATAATTGGAAATTAATCTTAATGAATCCAGGTAATTTGGTTGACATAAACATATGGTTCAATTGAGTTATACTGGATATTTGTAGTTACCATCGGAAGAGGCTTTTACATAATTTAGTGTTCTAGGTTAATAAATCAATATTTTACCCAACTATAAGATAACTACTTCATCTTTAAATAATATTGGAAAGATTCACAACCCTAGATAGTTTTTAATATTGAATTTTCTTAAATCTACTTTCAAGCAGTCTTATTTACTTGTTTTTAAATTTAGAATCATCACCATTTCAAATCAATCAAACAACCTGTTAGATACTAGTAATCATTTGGCCTCATAAAAATTAATAGATAAGGTTTTAAGTCCTCGTGGAATCGATACTTTTTATACTACTTGAACGATACGTGCGCTTGCGTTATACGCGTGTGTAAGCACCGGTCACTAATATATATTTTCATGCTTCAAAACAAAAACAAGAAAAAATAGAAATTGGAAATTTAATACTACCTTAATTTTCAATTTCCAACTCCTCCAATTTTCTTTGGTGTTGATCAATTGTTTCAAGAACCCTAATCCTTTGTTTTTCTTTTGTTTCTCAACACATGAGAAGTGTCTAACCATAAGCCAAATGAAACAATTTCAATTATATAGCAAAAGTTGATCTTGGCCGAAAATTCAAGAATATTTATGGTCAATATTTTGCTTTTACTTGACCCAATTATTTTGACACAAATTTCACCTTATTAAAATGAAATTATTTGATTTTTATTAATTAGATATTAGCAAATCACAATTTGTCATTTAATAAGAATATTCTAAAATATTCATATCTTAAATAATAAATCAATTAACTAATTAATTTATTTATTTATCTAATTAACAAATAGACAAAATAATTACATAAGAAAATATTCCAAGAATATTCCTCCATTTTATTATTATTAATAATTATTTTACAATTAATTAGTTAATAATAACAATAAATCAAGTGTCAAAATCCAATTGGTTAATAATGTGTATCTAATCTAAATTATGTATCGTATACAAATACACTGTTGGGGTTGGTGCTCAGAGCGCCAATTCCCGGTTGTATTTCTGTTAAATACTTCTGTAAAACATTATTATTATGAATAATATATGCAGTTTCTATAATATAATCTATCTTTCTATATGGTAAAGACGTAATGACCCTAGAATGATTAGTCATGATACAGTTGCAAAAGCGTCGCAACGGACATTGAGAAGTATCATGACGTTGTCATTCTCAGACAGTTCCTGGTCAAGGTTTACACTACTTGGTCAGTATAGTAAACCCGTTGAGACCGGTACATGTCGTATACTGGAATATATGATTCCAATGGTTTCTCAATGAACCATTAGTCTTGGAGACTAGTATAGACGTGTAGGTGTTTATAGCGGATAAACACTGAACGACTCACCGAAGATTCTTAATGGATGGTACACCAGCGTCAATAAGAATCTTCTTGGGTTGAGTAGCACTTGTGATTCTTAGACTTAAGATGCCATTGTGGGCACATTAGACATCTTCTACACTTAGACGGCAGTCACGTCACCGATCTATTTAGATCAGACCTCCGTCTGTTCGTTGGGTGTAGATAGATCCTCAGGGTGTCCTATGAGTATCAAGATAGGATCCGTCAGTTCTGTGTATCAGAGCATAGGTAGTCCATATGATTAGCAATCAGATAAATCCATGGGCCCGTGGTAAAGTTTAGAAGCTAGTTCTAAACATTCTTTTTGAGATTGCTAATAGAATAGTCGACTGGATAGTCCCGATAGAGATTTGGCGTTTACATCTATATCTCTGGGATTTATCCGGATACCTGTGACGGAGGAATTATACATTTGCCATGACCTCGACATGTATGGTTCAGCGAGATTATCCGTGATCGTCATAATCTACGGGTGGATAGATTATGGACACGAAATTTGATTTCGTGACGGATATACCTGAATCTAGAGAGTCTCAATAATGAAACATACTCGTAGAGCACTAGAGCAACATTAATAAATAATATTGATTATTTATAAAGTCGTTTAATGGTTAAACGCAAGATACATGCTAAAGAGACTAGATAGTCATTTGCTTAATTATTGTGTATTTACATTTAATACTTGATTAATTTAAATACACGTTAATTAATAGTCAAAATGAGTTATTTGACTTATTTCCTAAATGAATATATGTTTTTAATATTTAATGTAAATATTATACATATATTTAATATATTTTATTGATTAATTAATTAATTATTTAATTGTTAAATGATTAAATTAATTAAAATATAAATATCTTACTTTAGGATATTTAAAGTTAATGATGTTAGTTGCTTTTGTTGACTTAGATAAATATCTAATAAAGGTGTTTATAAGATATTTATGCAAGTTGATGACATTAATTTGAAATGAAAAATGAAATTACCAAACTTGAATTTCATTTGATGAAATTCGGCCAAGGCTATTTGGTGGAGGTATAAATTGTTTTTCATTTCATGATACACTTAACCTAATACACTTTATCAAAATAAACTCCATTGAAAGAAGCTAAGGAAGTTTGTGAGAAGAAAGGCTAAAACATCAAAAGCTTGGATTTTTAGTAAGTTCTTGAACTTGCTATTAGTAAGGAATTTGTTCCTTAGATTCTAGGCTTTAATATATGATATTCTTAGGATGTTTCTTTCTTTTTTCCTTGTGGTTTTTGTTGATGGAAGTTTTGGTGTGAAGTGTGAAGCATGTATGATGAAGGAAGTGAATGACTATTGTAGTGATAAACTTTCTTAAAGGTTTTGGAAACCATGTTGCTAATATAGAGTTGTTGACCCACTCTTAAATGACCTAGATTTGATCTTGAGTTGTTTCATTGTGTTGAGACTTGGATTGGATGGAAGAATGATGATTGAAATAATTGATTTAATGTATTTGGTCTAATTTGTCCAATTTGTGGAAATTGAAAAATTAGGGTTCTTAACTAATTCAAAATTTGGGTATTTTCATATCTGTTGTGTATTTATGTGTGTATATGATGCATATAAAGTTTCATGTTGATTGGATATCATTTGGATGTGTCTTGAAGCATGAAAGTGCAAAATGCACAAAATTGGCACCAAATGGTGCTCTCGGCTTTGTGAGGAATAATTGGGGATTTTGGTTGCTTTGGTGTTTTAATGTTTTGAACATGTTAAGTTCATCTTAGAAATGATTTAGAATCATTCAAAATTGATTGGATCAATTTCGGACTAAAATGGACAAAATACCATATAAGGGTAATTTGGTAATTTCACTTGAATATGATTCATTTGAAATTTTGTTTCATAATTTGAATATTGGGTAATTAAATAAATGTGTTTATTTATTTAATCCAAGAAAAAGTTTTGAAATCTGAAAATCGGATTTTCACCGCTTCCGCTGCGTTACCGGATTCACCCCCTAAATAACCCCTTCAAAATGGTATCAGAGCGAGTCTGATTCTAGGCCACCAAATATGATTAGCCTTCATTGAATCAATGTTTAATCATGTTTTCTTGACTTTATGCATGCTTATTAGGATCTAAATTGGTTAGATTTAGGGTGTATGACACTTAGCGGAAAATCCCTAATTAATAAGGTTTGAATGTAATTATGTATTTGATGCATGTTATATGGTCCGTCTTGTCAATACGGTTTATGAATACTTCTTTGTGACTACATCTGAGACCGTGCCTCTGCTGTGAGGATGTAGCCGATAAAGATTTATTTATACCGGATGTATATTAGATACTAGGTAAATTCAAGTAAAAGCGGAATTCTGAACGTGCCCCAGCTGTTAGAATTACGTAAGTAACTTGAGTTTATCATTGACGAGTTTAACCTTGGTACGTCTCCTTGTGGGCCTGCCTTCGCAGCGACAACGAGAAACGGCCAGGACCGGTTACTTAGGAGTCATTAGTGAATGATTGACAAATGAGTTGTCTACCTGATGAATATACGTAGGCGAGACCGTGCCTCTGCTGTGAGCCGAAATATATTCACGGGATCCACTTTTCACTATTAGTATTTAATTTAATTATTAAATATTTGTATTCTGTTTTGGGATTACAGTATTGCATGATTTAGTGGGAGGGGCATATTAGATTAAAAATCCATGATCTAGTTTATGCTTTTGATATTATATGAAACTGCTTTATTTCTGCTAACCGTTTTTCGTGATCTATATGATAGATTGGCGATGGCGGCACAATCCACAAATCAGTTTGCGCGTATGCTTGATGCGAACAAACTGAAAGGCGCTGAGAACTTTGCAGACTGGGAATTGGATTTGAGGATTGTCCTCGATTCTGAGAAGCTGGGTTATGTTCTTGAGGGTCTGTTGCCCCTTGCAGTGGGCGAGGATGCTTCGGAGGAGGAACACCAAGTTTTTGAAACTTGGAAGGATGATGATTTAAGGGTTAAATCATACATCCTTAGTTCACTGTCTCCGAAACTCAAGCAACAATACTATGGTATGTTAGATTCCTATAGTATGATGACGCGATTGAGACAATCGTTTGAGAACCAGGAACAAGTTATTGTTCACAAAGTCGCCATGGAACTGTTCCATGCACGTCTGGATGAGGGGCAGAGTGTCAGCCCACATGTTCTTCAGATGATCGATTTGATCGATCAATTGAGGCAACATAATCTCATCTTGAATGACATTCTCGGTAGGAGTGTCATTCTTGGTTCACTGCCAGCTTCATTTCGCCAGTTCGTGATGTACTTCAACATGCACATGACTGTCTGTACCTACCAGGAGCTACATAGGATGTTGCTCACGGCAGAAGAGGACCTTAAGAAGGGAGTACCGACTCGCCCTCCTAGAACTACTTCTCTTTCGGCTTCTTCCCAATGATGGTCCAAGGGAAAGAACAAGAAAGGCAAGAAGAAGAAGAATGCTTTTGGTCCTCAACAACAGGCGAAGATTGCAAAGCCCAAAAGGGCTTCTGAAGACAAATGCCACCACTGCGGCAAGGTTGGCACTGGAAAAGGAACTGTCCTGATTACATTGCCCAAGTGAGGAGAGACAGAGCTTCTACATCAGGTACTTTTATTTTTCCAGTTATTGATTTATCTTTGGCTTGTGAAGCCGTTACATCCAGCTGGATTTTAGATTCTGCTTGTCCCATTCACATTTGCAATTCGTTGCAGGTGCTTAAGGAAAGTAGGAAACTGAAGCCTGGAGAGATGCAGTTGCGGTTCGGGAGTGGAGACTCTTTGGATGCAGTTGCAGTGGGAGTATGCGAGATCTCATTGCCGAATGGGACACTTTTGTTATATGACTGTCATTTTGTACCATGATGTGTCGCTAATATTATATCACTTTTTGTATTGGATACAGAAGGCTATTGTATTAATATTAAGAATAGTTCTTTGTATTTATATGATAAAAATAATATTCAGATCCTTAGTTGTCCAAACCAGCATGGTCATTATACATTGCAAACTTCAAAAGATATATTAAATACTGGAGTTAATAAACGTAGTTTACCTGTAATTAATAATACTGAACTTTGGCATATGAGACTTGGTCACATTGGCGTTAAACGCCTTACCCAATTGGTTAGGAATGGTTTGATATCAGATCTTACCATTGAGTCCTATCCAACTTGTGAATCCTGTATTCAGGGTAAGATGACCAAAGCCCCATTTTCTGATGTTAGTTGCTTTTGTTGACTTAGATAAATATCTAATAAAGGTGTTTATAAGATATTTATGCAAGTTGATGACATTAATTTGAAATGAAAAATGAAATTACCAAACTTGAATTTCATTTGATGAAATTCGGCCAAGGCTATTTGGTGGAGGTATAAATTGTTTTTCATCTCATGATACACTTAACCTAATACACTTTATCAAAATAAACTCCATTGAAAGAAGCTAAAGGAAGTTTGTGAGAAGAAAGGCTAAAACATCAAAAGCTTGGATTTTTAGTAAGTTTCTTGAACTTGCTATTAGTAAGGAATTTGTTCCTTAGATTCTAGGCTTTAATATATGATATTCTTAGGATGTTTCTTTCTTTGTTCCTTGTGGTTTTTGTTGATGGAAGTCTTGGTGAAGTGTGAAGCATGTATGATGAAGGAAGTGAATGACTATTGTAGTGATAAACTTTCTTATAAGGTTTTGGAATCCATGTTGCTAATATAGAGTTGTTGACCCACTCTTAAATGACCTAGATTTGATCTTGAGTTGTTTCATTGTGTTGTGACTTGGATTGGATGGAAGAATGATGATTGAAATAATTGATTTAATGTATTTGGTCTAATTTGTCCAATTTGTGGAAATTGAAAAATTAGGGTTCTTAACTAATTCCAAATTTGGGGATTTTCATATATGTTGTGTATTTATGTGTGTATATGATGCATATAAAGTTTCATGTTGATTGGATATCATTTGGATGTGTCTTGAAGCATGAAAGTGCAAAATGCACAAAATTGGCACCAAATGGTGCTCTCGGCTTTGTGAGGAATAATTGGGGATTTTGGTTGCTTTGGTGTTTTGATGTTTTGAACATGTTAAGTTCATCTTAGAAATGATTTAGAATCATTCCAAATTGATTGGATCAATTTCAGACTAAAATGGACAAAATACCATATAAGGGTAATTTAGTAATTTCACTTGAATATGATTCATTTGAAATTTTGTTTCATAATTTGAATATTGGGTAATTAAATAAATGTGTTTATTTATTTAATCCAAGAAAAAGTTTTGAAATCTGAAAATCGGATTTTCACGCTTCATCCGCTGCGTTACCGATTCACCCCCAAATAACCCCTTCATACACATGTATATTATGAATAATCTGAATTATCCATAATTAATTGCCCAAGTGCTCAACAAGTGTTCGTTCTGTGCTGTTTTGAGTCTATCTAACAGTGTATGTCAAACCTTCATATGGGAAAAAAGACTTCCATTGTCAGATATCTCAAAAATCAAACTTAACGATGCAATCTCCTCGAACATTCTATGTCTCGCTCTCAAAAACTATAATTTACCCACATTCTTCCTACTCAATACATCAGCAACTACATTGGCTTTTCATGGATAGTAATTAATAGTATAATTATAGTCACTTAAAAATTTCATCCAACGTCTCTGCCTCAAATTCAGCTCTTTCTGAGTGGGAAGGTATTTCAGACTCTTATTATCAGTGTAAATCTCACACTTGACACCATATAAATAATTCCTCCAAA
Source organism: Zanthoxylum bungeanum (assembly GCA_019454045.1). Lineage (NCBI taxonomy): Eukaryota > Viridiplantae > Streptophyta > Magnoliopsida > Sapindales > Rutaceae > Zanthoxylum > Zanthoxylum bungeanum. The sequence continues at coordinate 74,035 of SKCR01035833.1, forward strand.
TATTTAGAGCATATACAATCACTTCCAAATCTAGATCATGGGTGGGATAATTATTCTTAGGAGTCTTCAACTTTCTCGAGGCATAAGCAATCACTCTCCCATGCTGCATCAGTACACATCATAAACCTTGATGTGATGCATCAATATAAACCACATATCCATCAAGTCCAGATGGTTGAGTAAGTTTCGATGTACTAGTTAATTTCTTCTTAAGAGTTTGGAAGCTCCTCTCACAACCATCAGTCCATACAAACAGTACATTCTTTCTCATCAACTGAGTCATTGAAGCAGCTATAATAGAGAAATCTCGAATAAAGCAACGGTAGTAGCGTGCTAATCCCAGGAAACTCTGAATCTCTGTCACCGTTCTCGATCTATCCCATATCAAAATTGCTTTGAACTTTTATGGATCTACATAAATACCCTATCTTGAGATAATGTTCCCAAAAAATACCACTTTATCCAGCCAAAATTCACATTTAGAGATCTTGGTATAAAGTTGCTCCCTTCTCAAAATATCCAATACCAATCGAAGGTGTTGCTCATGATCAACCCGAGAAGGCGAATACACAAGGATATCATCAAGAAACACTATGACAAACTTATCTAGATGCAGTATCACCACCATCACGTACCTCATGCTCTGTCATGGTGAAGGCTCGTCTCCTATCTCCACCATATACGGTATGTGCCTGAGATGTCTGTCCTCTACCATCATATGTTCCACTCGAAGTCCCTATACCTCTGTTATGTGGGAAACCTAAGCTTTGACTACGACTACCACTGGAATATGTCCCTCTACCACGTCTTTTCTGTCATGGTTCCCCCTACTGTTGGCTCAGCTCATCGAGATCCACCATTAGTGGGGCAATCTCTAGTCAAATGTACAAAATACTGACATTCAAAACACTTATTTCATCTACTATAATATAGGCTGATATAACCCTATTGACTACAGTTATAACACATACATGGGCTAGTAGGTCGAGATGCTACACTTATAGTACTCCGATCAACAGAGAGTATTGTGCCTATACTATGACCATGCTCATTCTGACTCCCATGGAACTGTCTTCTAAAATGTGCTTTTTGTGTGTCTCTGGATGGTATCCTACTATGACTCTACTGCGGAAAATATAATGTGTTATTGGATTTATCATATCTCCTCTAAGAGATTTCATCTCGCCTTCTCTTTCTAATCTCCTGAAAACTTGTTATATTATCTCTTTCGATTTTGATGTCACTATCTGCAATCATAGCCCCATCAACCAGTAGTATGTATGACAGCTTCCTCAAAATTGAGATCCTCGATCTAATCTCCTATCTCAATCCACCCTTGAATTTCTCACATATCTCAACCTCACGTCGTATTAACGCTGGATAATAGTGAGATAAAGAAATCATCCACCTCTCATACTCTATATGTTCGAACTAACGTTGATGCTCACTCCGATAGGCATAAGAGAAGTATTTCTCATTGAAGGCTTCCTCGAACATATCCTATGTGATATATCAAGGTCTTAAAGGTCCATCAGTTCTCTAATAATCTAGTGATCTCAATCTATCCATTAGTGTAGTCTTAATGGGCTTCCAAAAGGTCTCAGCTTCACCTCTCATCATAAAAGCAGCAAACTTTAACTTCTCTTGATCGGTCAAGTCTAACATGTTGAATGTGTGCTCGATATCATCTTTTTATTTCTCTACAGCGAGGAGATCAGTCGTGTCATGAAACTGAGAAGGCCTCAAATTGAGAAACTGGTCTAATTTGCTCATGTTACCACTGTTGATTGATGGTACATTGGCTGTCGGTTCTCTGGTTACTATCTGTATACGTCCATAAATCTCCCCAACACATCTTCCAAATGTGTGGCTGTATGGGGGAACCGAAGAAGGAGCGACATGGGTCATATTAGGTATAGTCGTAGGAATAAGGTCAGGTACAACTGTATGAGTAGCGGTAGTGATAAAAGTATTAACTACTAGAGGTATAAGTCTAGAACCTTCGTTACCCTCAATAATCGACGAAACACGAAATGAAGTTACATCTGGTTCTGGATGTACAGGCTAAGTATTAGGTCTCTTAATAATAATACCTGACATTCTCACATATCGTCAAACTCTTCCTCTCCCGCGTTGAGTACTAGTACCACGGCCATGTCCAGACATTTTCCCACAGACATAAAAATACCCTTTTAATAGTCTCATCAAATGCAATGTGTATACATAATCTAAAACTTTAGGCTATGATATCAAATCCGTCACAACCCCTCCCTAGAAAAGGCCCAACCCTATAAAGGGGTTCACGGACTTCTTTAGTTTGAGCATTCTACATGTGATATAATTCAAACAAATCTGCCCAAATAATAATTCTTAAATTATAAATTAGCAAATCCTTGAATAATATCTCCAATATTAATGTTTACAACATAAATCTTATAAATATGAAAATAATATCATAAATGTTTGGACCAACTCGAAAAGCAATTATGGCACATGGATCAATTTCTGGTACTGCTACTGCTGTGCTAGCGAACTATATGAGATGTTTGGGGAAAATAGGTGAGCTTAAAGAGCTCAGTAAGTAAAGCACTCATACTCTCAACATGACCTCACCAACAAAATATAGATATGTAAGTGTGTGTGTGTGTGTGTGAGTGTGTGTATATATAAATAATAATAATAATAATAAAATAATAATAATAATAATAATATTGAAAATAACATATACTATAATAAGCATCATCTCAAGCAATCATTCTCACAACAGTACAAACATCCATCAAACATGGTCGCTAATCCGAGTCTAGTATAATAGTGGATTGAAACCAATGAGAGGTACCTCATAACTCCCAAGATTTCCCACCAACTCATCCCGTATAAATATGTAAGTGGGAACTGAAACACGCTCCACCACTAATTATACAAAACATCACATAACCTCTCATGAGCTCTCTCATCTCATCTCATATCATCTCGGCTCCGTCCACTATCATACAAAACCCGACAGCATAACATAACAACACACATCATCCATTAAAATCACATTCAATCCATTAATCCATCAATCTCATCTCAACAATCACGAATTTATATTGCCCATGCCTTCAATAACTCAATATATCTCAACACACACACACACACACATAGACTTTCATTATAAACATCAATCAACAAATAATTATGTTAAGGGAATCATCATGCATTATACCTACCTCATTCTAAGAAAAAGTCCTTTATATGTCTATATCATCGCTAAGATCTGGAAAAATATAAAATAATTATCAGGTCCCTCAACTTTGCTAAAATTATAATTTTACCCCTAAACTTTATGAACTTCCAATTTAACCCTAAAGCATTTCTATTATGTCCATATAATCCTAAAACTCTCAAATATTACTTATTAACCCATGAAAAATAGAATTTATAGATTTACCCTCAGAATCATGTCAATATACAATTAAGTCTAAAACTTTCAAAATCTTACGTTTACACCCCAAAACGGTAACAATCACGTATCAAGCTCCAACTATCTCCAAATTTCACAACGAATGAACCACTGGTCAATATATGTCACAAGGATTATAGTGATGGTGGTGGTGAGGGCTGAAGCACGGTGGTTATTGACAACCGGTCAAACGATGATAACGATATTTTTTGACTCGTTTCTCAACAACCGAATGTCAGATTTGGGCAAACGAAGTGTCTACACTGCGTATCTCTACGAGAAGAAAATTTCGGTCCGATAGGTGTCATACACAAGCGACGGCGCGTGGGCGCGTGAAGGTGGAGGTACGACAATGCGTGGAGACGCGTCCGGCGGTGTCTCGGTGGTGGTTCAGTGCCGTTGGATTTATCTTATCGAGGGGATTCTCCAAATATGGTCATGCATCGAAATCGAGGATCAAACGACATCGAACGAGATGTTTTCTCTATTTGGACACACTTTCTCTCTCTACTGGTTTCAATTTCTCTCTCTAAAACTCCCTGTAATTTGCTCTCATTTGTCTCTGGAAATGTCTTCAACACACTCCTCACCCTCTCCTCTAATCTCACAACTAAAACACTTACAAAATGCAAATAAAAGATATGGTTTTGTTATGTTTTAGATAGGTTAGGAGTGGGTGAATGGTTGTTGTTTGATTGGATTAGGGGTGGGGTGGATGGTTGTTGATTTTTTTGTTTGGTTTAGGGGACAAATAAACATATAATGAAATGATAATTATGTGGTGGGGATTGGTTAGGTTTAGGTGTGATAATAAGAATAATAATGTGATACAAAAAAATGAGGTATTACAAACTTTTAGCGACCTATGGTGGCTCTGCTTTGCCACCTCCGTGCCACTCTACCGGCCTATGACGGCTGACAGAACTACTTCCAATAAGAATCGTTGTTGATTTGATGATTTCAAACCCCCAAATTATTAAAAAAAAAAAAAAAAAAAAAAAACGAAAAATATCTTTTAGTTAATTTATCGATGAAAAGTTTTGTCAGTAAAACTTAAAATCCCGTTAATAAAAATTTAGCATCTAATCATTTATCAATAAATTATTTTCCGTCGATAGTTCGTTGTCAGTATTTTTTTAATAATGAAACCCGAATCACTTTGTCATCTGAGATACAATATTTGGTTTTGGTCAGTGCTCGCCATCTTCTAGAGGCAATTATGCCATAAATATCTAAGCCTAAATTGCCTTAGGTTAAATTACCACCACTAGCAAAACCTAAACAAAGAATTACCATTACAACATGTTCTTTATAGGGAAACAATCTAACGTCTAACATAATTTTATTTAAAATCCATGTCATAAGAAATTTGATGGTTCTATAATGATTGCCGAAATCTAGCACAATTCTCCTTCTTTATTAAGGCTCGAGACTGATTACGAAAAGATATTATAACTTAAGCATAGGCAGAGTTGGAATATTTCCACATATATAGAGACTTAGACCTTCCTAAATTATATATATATATATATATATATATATATATATATATATATATAAATTATAATGCAATACCGAGTTTGGTGTAGTATGAAGTGTAATCACTACAAAAAATGGACTTTAGCGTCGAATTTTTTCGACGCTAAAGTACAAACTTTTGACGCTAAAGGTTATTTTTCGATGCTAATTTTCGACGCTAAAACTTGGACGAGAAAGACAATTAGCGTCGAAATAAAAAATTTCGACATTAAACTACAACATTTTGCGTCAAAAATATTTCGACGCCAAAAAGTTGACCTTTAGCGTCGAAATATTCGACGCTAAATGTGATATAATATTAAAAAATATATATCATTTTATTACCTTTAACGTCGAATATTTCGACGCTAAAAGGTATAAGAATATTATTATTACAAATTAATTTCATAACAAAAGTAATTAAATTTGTTATAAAAAATTATTACAAATTTGTTATTAAAAAAATATAATAATGATATTTTTATTGATATAAAACTAAAATTACAAAATTTATCACAATAACAAAATATAAAATGATATTTTTATTGATATAAAACTAAAATTACAAAATTTATCACAAAAAAAAAAAGTTAAAATACAATGATAAAATACAATTTTCCATCTTCACTTTCATTTATTTTTCATTTTCTTCATTATCATCATTTTCATCACCATTTCTTCATCTTCATATTCCCTTACAAAAAAATAAATAAATAAATATTATGTTAATATAAATACAAAAAAAAAAAACAAAACAAAAAAAAAACAAATTAAGAAAAAATAAATTTAGAGAGGAAATAAAAGTATGAGAGAAAGAAAGTGAGAATAGGAGAAATGAAAGAGCAAATGAATTTATAGGCAAAAAAAACCCTTTAGCGACGAAATAGGATTTCGTCGCTAAAAGTCCTCAAATAGTGGGAATTATTTCCGCCAAAATTTTGATCTTTAGCGTCGAAATATTTGACTTTTAGCGTCGAATATTCATCGCTAAATGTAAAAATTTTAAACTAATTTTATTAAGAGATAAATTCAAATTTTAGAAAGCGGGAATTTGAAAATTTTAAAATCAACCTTCAGCGTCGAAATTTTTGACTTGTAGCGTCGAAAACTTCGTCGCTAAATGTCAAAATTTAAATTTGAATTTATTAGGCGAGAAATTCAAATTTTTTAAGGGGGAATTCGAAAATTTTTAAATTAACCTTTAGCGTCAAAATTTAGATTCGACGCTAAAGGTTGAACCTTTAGCGTCCAAATAATATTTCGACGCTAAATGTTCAACATTTAGCGTCCAAATAATTTTTGGACGCTAAATGATGGAACCTTTAGCGTCGAAATAGAAATTCGACGCTAAAGCGTCAACCTTTTGGCGTCGAATAATTATTTCGACACTAAAAGATAAACCTTTAGCGACGAATCTAATTTCGACGCTAAAAGTTAGAACATTCAGCGTTGAAATTTAAATTTGACGCTAACGGTTAGAACCTTCAGCGTCGAATTTAAATTTCAACGCTAAAGGGTTTATTGGCGTCCAAAAAAATTTCGACGCTAAATGTTTGGACGCTAAATGTCTCTTTTGTTGTAGTGATATTAAATATAATAATATTAAATATTAGTATGTAATAATTGTTATCTATTAATTTATATTAATTGTATTTAATAAAAAAAAATGTATGGCAGCCACCTCTCCAACAATTCTTGGTCTCCAGTGGTCACCATAATCCGTTGTAATTTGAACTAAAATTTGGTATCATTGGAATTCCCAATTCAAAACTAAGAAATAATACACTGCTCACTTCGGTAGAGTGGGAATACAAATTAATGAATGAATCAACAAGGGTGGAACTCTCTCTTTATGCTTTTAAAAACAAAATCATTTTTCATGCTCTTTTTTTTCTTATCTAAATAATGATAAGGGAAGTATCATAGCACCAAAAGTCTTTAATTAAGAATTTTAATTATAAAGATGACCATTGACTCTGTTGATTACGTTATCTAATTTTCTCTCTCCCATCTCACACAGTTGAAAAGTAGATTGCGCCTCAAGTTTTTCATCAACATTTAAATAATTTTTGGATTTGGAGTTGAAATATATTTCTTTAGGGTTGAAAATAATCAAATGAAGAAAATGGCGTGGCATTTTTTTGAAACGCTGCTGGGAATATGGAACACAACTTTGATCAAGAAGCTTGAGTAAAATGAAACTAATAAGTATATGACAACTGATCATCATACATACATTAACGGATAAATATAACAGAAAATACAACAGTCTCCAGTCAAGCAAAGCTGAGATAGCAACACATTACAAAAAAAATATAAAATAATTTAATAATCATGTAGCACAGAAATAGAATGATAAGAAACAGAAACACATAAATCAAGTTCACCGAGCATCATGAAACAAGAGGCAAATAGTAATGTCGTAATTTAAGGATAAGTTGGCTTAGGAATACTAGGCAATGTTGGCTTTGGAATTTCAGGAACAGTCAGTTCAGGTACTTTGGGTTGCTCAGGCTTTGGAACTGTTGGCAACTCGGGCTTTGGAATTTCTGGCACTTTTGATTGTTCATGCTTTGGAATTTCTGGAACTGGCAATTCGGGCATTTTGGGTAGCTCTAGTTTTGGAATCGTTGGAAACTCTGGCTTTGGAAGCTCAGGAAATTCTGGTTTTGGAATTTCTGGTACTTTTGGTAACTCAGGCTTTGGAATTTCGGGAAATTCAAGTTTTGGAAAATTAGGTAATGGTGGCAATTCAATCTTAGGCAATTCAGGCTTCGGTATTTCTGGCAATACTGTCTCAAGAAGATGCCGAGCGTCGATGTTGTAGTTCATTGATGACAAAATGATAATAAAAAATGATAAGGTAGATGATGGTAGATGGAGATTCGCCATTGATGGAACTGAGCTTTTAAAAGTGCTTCAACTTTTAAGAATGCAATTGTGTTTGTGCAATCATTTACAAGTCTTGTGGCCTTTTTATAGATTTGGGTAGAGGAGAATAGGTTGGGTTGATATGACCCAAAAAGGTTACTTGAATTTGTCTTGTAAATTAGTTCAACGTCTCAACTGCATTTGCATGAATTGCTAGATTTGCGTGGAACTTTGATCCTTCCAAGTGGAATGCTTTAGAAGAAAAGGAGAAACGTTTTGTGAAATGGAGAAATGGGTGAAAAAGTGTTGGCGTAATTGTAGTTTTATCGGGTCGCGCAACGGAACATGAAAAATCAGATTTTCGAATTTCAAATTTTTTTTCTTTGGACTATTAAAATAAATTATTTATTTTAATATATAATCCCAAATCAAATTTGGAATTACCCAAAAACTCCAAATTACCGAAAATATCCTAAAGTGGCAAACTTTTTACATTTTGCTCATTTTAGTCCAAAAATGTCAATTACACATTTAAGTGTTTCCAAAACACTACCAAAATAATTAATATACATCTAATATATCCAATTGAATCAATTGAATTATGTTACGTTACTATAATTATACCATTATATATATATATATTATATATATATATATATATATACACACTTTCACGGCAAACATCAACAACAAACAATTATATTAAGATAATCATTGTACGTTGTATTTACCTCAATCAACGCAAAAGTCATTTATGTGTCTATATCCTCGCTAATATCTGAAAAATATAAAATTAAAATAAGGTCCCTCAACTTTGCTATAATTACGACTTTACCCTTAAACTTTTTAAATTTCCAATTTAACCATAAAACGTTTTTACTATGTCCATATAGTCCTAAAACTCTCAAATATTACTTATTAACCCCTTAAAATAGAATTTATATATTTATTATCAGAATCATGCCAATATGCAATTAAGTCCAAAACTTTCAAAATCTTTCGTTTACACCCCGAAACAGTAACAATCACGTATAAAGCTCCAACGACCTCCAAATCTCACAACGAAGGAACCATTGGTTAGTATATATCACAAGGACCACATTGATAGTGGTGGTGAGGGCTGAAACATTGTGGTTACCGACAACCAGTCAAACAACGATAACTATAATTTTTGACTCGTTTCTCAACAACCGAAAGCCAGATTTGGGCAAATGAAATGTCTACACTGCGTATCTCGAAGAGGGAAAGATTCAGGTCTGGGAGGTGTTGTACACGCGTGGCGGTGTCTAGGCAGCAGACCAGTGCCGTTGGATTCATCTCGTCGAGGGATTCTCCAGATGTGGTCACGCACTGAAATCGGTGATCAACGACATCGAGCGATGCATTTTCTCTCTATGGACACACTTTCTCTCTATCTAGTTGTTTCTCTCTCTATTGGTTTCAATTTCTCTCCCTAAAACTCCCTGGAATTTGCTCTCAGATGTCTCTGGAAATGTCTTCAACACACTCATCTGTTGGAGTATACGCAACGGAAGGGCGCGGTGGAAGGCGAAAATATTTTTTAAACATTTAAAAAATTTTCGAGCAGATTAATAAATATCAAATATTTTTTAATTCACCCAAATGAGTTTAAAATATATTATTTTTAACATTTAATAACATAATATATTTCGTTGCACGATGAATTATTTTACGAAAATATTTTTCGACAAATATTACGCGTAATGAGCAAACGGTCAAATCAGTTGACCATCAGCTGAGCCGGGAAACCCGGACACTTGGACAGTGTTTGGTCAGCCCTTGGGCTGCCTGAATAGGGACCAGTTCGCTGGGTTCACTGCTTCGACTCAACGAGCCCGTTTCGACGCGAATTTCATTGTTTTCTTGCGTTTTCACCCCGGAACAATTTCCGGAATTTATCCACCACCCAATACACATTCAAAATCATCCAAATAAACATAATTTTCCATGAAAAATATTTTATTTTAAGGGACCAAATCAGATCTGATCCAGTTTTTTATTTTCTCTAATTTTCATGCCAAAATTCAATTTATTCACAAAATTAATCCAATTAATTTACACCAAATTAAATCACCACAACATAAAGCCTCAAGAACAATTATAGGCAATATTAGAGTGGCAATATCACTCTAGAATGATAATTTTAATTTTGAGATTAATTCTCTAATTAATCCAACTACACATGCTAATAAAAGAAAACAATTAGGATTACTAAACAATCTATCACCAAATTTTGCTTCATATACATATATATATATATATATATATATATATATATATATATATATATATATATATATATATATATATATATTAGTCAGTCATGTAAAATACATATCTAATTGATGAGTGGTAAATCTATTACTATTTCTCACTCATTTAACCTAATATTTTGTATAGTTTCTTGAGTTTTGTGAATATTTTGATGTGTTTTGTGTTATTTTGTAGATAAATATAGTTTCAGGACATTTTGGAGGTGATTTGGGGCAAAACAGGAAAAATTGGCAAAAATGGCATTTTGGTCATTTTGGGCGTCGCGCGCCCAAGCCCTTGGCGTCGCGACGCCTAACGTGCGCCGTGGTATGCTAATGTGCGCCGGGTCAACGGGTCAGAATTTGAAAAGTTTGATTTTGCTGACGTGCGCCGTGCCACGTGTCATTATCACAGTCGTTATGCTAACGTGCATCGTGCCACATGTCATCATCCTACGGTGCCGACAATCACCATTGCCACGTATGCCACGTGTCACTCCACGTCAGTGTCCACATCATTAGTTGACCGAGTCAACATGCCACCTCACCGTCACGTCATCATCAGCCAATTGCAAAGTGCCACGTGTCGCAATCCTATGGTGCCGACAATCGCCAACACCACGTCATCAGCATAATAATTGAGTTGTTAGCCGCCTCGCCACGTGTTGCCTTATCTTCTTATCCGAATTGCCACGTGTCAAGTGTAGGGGTTTTTAGGGGGTGAATCCGGTAACGCAGCGGAAGCGGTGAAAATCCAATTTTCAATTTCAAAACTTTTTCTCGGATTAATTAAATAAACATATTTATTTAACATTCCAATAATCAAATTATGAAAACAAAATTGAAATGAATCATATTCAAGTGAATTACCAAATTACCCTTATATGGTATTTTGTCCATTTTAGTCCGAAATTGATCTAATCAATTTTGAATGATTCTAAATCATTTCTAAGATGAACTTAGCATGTTCAAAACATCAAAACACCAAAAGCAAAAAAAAACCCAAAAATCATCATCAAGGCCGAATGCACCTTAAGGTGCCAAAATGTACCATTTGTCATTTCATGCTTCAAAACACATCCAAATGTAATCCAATCAACATGAAACTTTATGTGCATCATATACACAACCCAAATGCACAACATATATGAAAAGCCCCAAATTTGGAATAGGTCAAGAACCCTAATTTTTCAATTTCCACAAATTGGACAAATTAGGCCAAATACATTAAATCAATTACTTCAATCATCAATCTTACATCCAATCCAAGTCTCAACACAATGAAACAACTCAAGATCAAATCTAGGTCATTTAAGAGTGGGTCAACAACTCTAGATTAGCAACATGGTTTCCAAAACCTTAAAAGAATGTTATAACTACAATAGTCACAACACTTCCTTCATTACACATGCTTCACACTTCACCAAAACTTCCATCAACAAAAACTACAAGGAACAAAGAAAGAAACATCCTAAGAATATCATATATTAAAGCCTAGAACCTAAGGAACAAATTCCTTACTAATAGCAAGTTTGAAAAACTTACTAAATTTCCAAGCTTTTGAACTTTTTCTTTCTTTTTCTCAAGGTTCCTTTAGCTTCTTCAATGGAGATTTATATTTTGTGAAATGTATTACGTAACCAAATGAAAAGCAAATGAAAACAGTTTATACTTGTGCAAATTAAGCCTTGGCCGAATTTACAACAAGGCATGGAAATTCAAGTTTTTCATTTCATTTTCATTTCAAATGCATTTGTTATCTTAATACAAATATCTAAAACTACTTTATAGATATTTATTTAAGTCAACAATTGCAACTAACATCATTTACTTTAAATATCCTAAGGTAAGATATTTATATTTTAATTAATTTAATCATTTAACAATTAAATAATTAATTAATTAATCAAATACAAATATATTAAATATATGTATAATATTTACATTAAATATTAAAACATATATTCATTTAGGATATAAGTCAAATAACTCATTTTGACTATTAATTAATGTGTATTTAAATTAATCTAGTATTAAATGTAAATACACAATAATTAAGTAAATGACTATCTAGTCTCTTTAGCACGTATCTTGCGTTTAACCATTAAACGACTTTATAAATAATCAATATTATTTATTAATGTTGCTCTAGTGCTCTACGAGTATGTTTTCATTATTGAGACTCTCTAGGTTCAGGTATATCCGTCACGAAATCAAATTTCGTGTCCATAATCTATCCACCCGTAGATTATGACGATCACGGATAATCTCGCTGAACCACACAGGTCGAGGTCATGGCAAATGTATAATTCCTCCGTCACAGGTATCCGGATAAATCCCAGAGATATAGATATAAACGTCAAATCTCTATCGGGATTATCCAGTCGACTATTCCATTAGCAATCTCTAAAAGAATGTTTAGAACTAGCTTCTAAACTTTACCACGGGCCCATGGTTTTATCTGATTGCTAATCATATGGACTACCTATGCTCTGATACACAGAACTGACGGATCCTATCTTGATACACATAGGACACCCTGAGGATCTATCTACACCCAACGAACAGGCGGAGGTCTGATCTAAATAGATCGGTGACGTGACTTCCGTCCAAGTGTAGAAGATGTCTCATGTGCCCACAATGGCATCTCAAGTCTAAGAATCACAAGTGCTACTCAACCCAAGAAGATTCTTATTGACGCTGGTGTACCATCCATTAAGAATCTTCGGTGAGTCGTTCAGTGTTTATCCGCTATAAACACCTACACGTCTATACTAGTCTCCAAGACTAATGGTTCATTGAGAAACCATTGTAATCATATATTCCAGTATACGACATGTACCGGTCTCAACGAGTTTACTATACTGACAAAGTAGTGTAAACTTTGACCAGGAACTGTCTGAGAATGACAACGTCATGATACTTCTCAATGTCCGTTGCGACGCTTTTGCAACTGTATCATGACTAATCATTCTAGGGTCATTACGTCTTTACCATATAGAAAGATAGATTATATTATAGAAACTGCATATATTATTAATAATAATAATGTTTTACAGAAGTATTTAACAGAAATACAACCGGGAATTGGCGCTCTGAGCACCAACCCCAATATCAAGCCCTTAGCAAGCCATAAATGGACTTCTTAAGCTTACATACCATACCCGAGGTTTCGCTGGACGTGAAACCTTCCGGCTGTTCCATATAGATTTCTTCATCAAGAAATCCATTTAGAAAAGCCGTTTTGACATCCATTTGCCAAATCTCGTAGTCATGATACGCAGCTATAGAAAGCAAAATCCGGATAGACTTAAGCATTGCTACCGGCGAAAAAGTTTCATCGTAGTCGATGCCAGGTCGCTGCGTGTAACCTTTTGCTACCAGTCGGGCCTTGTAAGTTTCAACCTTACCGTCAGGCCCGCGCTTCCTCTTGTAAACCCATTTACAACCGATAGGAACAATTCCTTCGGGAAGCGGAATCAAGTCCCAAACTTGATTTTCATGCATTGAGTCTATCTCGAATTTCATGGCACTTTGCCATTTCACGGAGTCGATGTCCAACATCGATTCTCTATAGGTGAAAGGATCTGTCTCTTCAACTAAGAGAACATCCAAACTCTTTTCTTGTATCAAATACAAGCGTTCAGGAGGTCTAGATATCCTTTGCGACCTACGGAGTGTGTGCGTTGAAGGTCCTTCATCAACTTGAACTTCAGGTTCCTCCGTTGGTTCGTTGTTTTCAGGTTGGACTTCATCAAGCTCAACCTGTCTATGATTACCACCTTCTGACAAAAATTCTACTTCTAGAAATTTTGCGAAGCGAGCTACGAACACATTTCGATGCTCGGTATTATAGAACAGATATCCCCTCGTATTCGAAGGATATCCAACAAACCTAAACTTTTGCCCTCGAGGCGAAAGCTTATCTTTCTGAGTTACCTTGACATAGGCAGGACAACCCCAAACCTTAATATAATTAAGATTTGGTCTCCTACCGAACCATATCTGATACGGTGTCGTAGGAACAACCTTTGAAGGAATCTTATTCAAAAGATGTGCGGCTGTTAAGAGAGAGTAACCCCATAAGTAATAGGGCAAATCTGTGAAACTCAACATCGATCGGACCATATCCAATAAAGTCTGATTTCTCCTTTCAGATACACCATTGTGCTGTGGTGTACTTGGAGGAGTATATTGAGCGAGAATCCCATTCTCCTTCATATAATCCATGAACTCACCACTCATATATTCACCGCCTCGATCTGATCGAAGGAATTTAATATATTTACCAGTTTGTTTTTCTACTTCATTTCGGAACTCTTTGAACTTTTCAAAGGTTTCCGATTTATGTCGCATCAAATACACATAACCGTACCGTGATAAATCATCGGTAAAGGTAACGAAGTATGAATAAACACTGTGAGCAGTTTGACTTAGTGGACCACATACATCAGAATGTACGAGTTCCAGTAAGTTAGTGGCGCGGTGTCCAACACCAAAAAATGGGGCTTTGGTCATCTTACCCTGAATACAGGATTCACAAGTTGGATAGGATTCAATGGTAAGATCTGATATCAAACCATTCCTAACCAATTGGGTAAGGCGTTTAACGCCAATGTGACCAAGTCTCATATGCCAAAGTTCAGTATTATTAATTACAGGTAAACTACGTTTATTAACTCCAGTATTTAATATATCTTTTGAAGTTTGCAATGTATAATGACCATGCTGGTTTGGACAACTAAGGATCTGAATATTATTTTTATCATATAAATACAAAGAACTATTCTTAATATTAATACAAAAGCCTTCTGTATCCAATACAAAAAGTGATATAATATTTGCGACACATCCCGGTACAAAATGACAGTCATATAACAAAAGTGTCCCATTCGGTAATGAGATCTCGCATACTCCCACTGCAACTGCATCCAAAGAGTCTCCACTCCCGAATCGCAACTGCATCTCTCCAGGCTTCAGTTTCCTACTTTCCTTCAGCACCTGCAACGAATTGCAAATGTGAATGGGACAAGTAGAATCTAAAATCCAGCTGGATGTAACGGCTTCACAAGCCAAAGATAAATCAATAACTAGAAAAATAAAAGTACCTGATGTAGAAGCTCTGTCTCTCCTCAGCTGGGCAATGTAATCAGGACAGTTCCTTTTCCAGTGCCCGACTTTGCCGCAGTGGTGGCATTTGTCTTTAGAAGCCCTTTTGGGCTTTGCAATCTTTGCCTGTTGTTGAGGACCAAAAGCCTTCTTCTTCTTCTTGCCTTTCTTGTTCTTTCCCTTGGACCATCCTTGGGAAGAAGCCGAAAGAGAAGTAGTTCTAGGAGGGCGAGTCGGTACTCCCTTCTTAAGGTCCTCTTCTGCCGTGAGCAACATCCTATGTAGCTACTGGTAGGTACAGACAGTCCCGTGCATGTTGAATTACATCACGAACTGGAAAAATGAAGCTGGTAGTGAACCAAGAATGACACTCCTACCGAGAATGTCATTCAAGATGAGATTATGTTGCCTCAATTGATCGATCAAATCGATTATCTGAAGAACATGTGGGCTAACACTCTGCCCCTCATCCAGACGCGCATGGAACAGTTCCATGGCGACTTTGTGAACAATCACTTGTTCCTGGTTCTCAAACGATTGTCTCAATCGCGTCATCATACTATAGGAATCTAGCATACCATAGTACTGTTGCTTGAGTTTCGAAGACAGTAAACTAAGGATGTATGATTTAACCCTTAAATCATCATCCTTCCAAGTTTCAAAAACTTGGTGTTCCTCCTCCGAAGCATCCGCACCCACTGCAAGGGGCAACAGACCCTCAAGAACATAACCCAGCTTTTCGGAATCGAGGACAATCCTCAAATCCAATTCCCAGTCTGCAAAGTTCTCAGCGCATTTCAGTTTGTTCGCATCAAACATACGCGCAAATTGATTTGTGGATTGTGCGGCCATCGCCAATCTATCATATAGATCACGAAAAATGGTTAGCAGAAATAAAACAGTTTCATATAATATCAAAAGCATAAATTAGATCATGGATTTTTAATCTAATATGCCGCTCCCACTAAATCATGCAATACTGTAATCCCAAAACAGAATATAAATATTTAATAATTAAATTAAATACTAATAGTGAAAAGTGGATCCCGTGAATATATTTCGGCTCACAGCAGAGGCACGGTCTCGCCTACGTATATTTATTAGGTAGACAACTCACTTGTCAATCATTCACTAATGACTCCTACGTATCCGGTCCTGGCCGTTTCTCGTTGTCGCTGCGAAGGCAGGCCCACAAGGAGACGTACCAAGTTTAAACTCGTCAATGATAAACTCAAGTTACTTACGTAATCCTGACAGCTAGGGCACGTTCAGAATTCCGCTTTTACTTGAATTTACCTAGTATCTGATATACATCCGGCATAAATAAATCCTTATCGGCTACATCCTCACAGCAGAGGCACGGTCTCAGATGTAGTCACAAAGAAGTATTCACAAACAGTATTGACAAGACAGACCATATAACATGCATCAAATACATAATTACATTCAAACCTTATTAATTAGGGATTTTCCGCTAAGTGTCATACACCCTAAATCTAACCAATTTAGATCCTAATAAGCATGCATAAAGTCAAGAAAACATGATTAAACATTGATTCAATGAAGGCTAATCATTTTAGGTGGCCTAGAATCAGACTCGCTCTGATACCATTTTGTAGGGGTTTTTAGGGGGTGAATCCGGTAACGCAGCGGAAGCGGTGAAAATCCGATTTTCAGATTTCAAAACTTTTTCTCGGATTAATTAAATAAACATATTTATTTAACATTCCAATAATCAAATTATGAAAACAAAATTGAAATGAATCATATTCAAGTGAATTTACCAAATTACCCTTATATGGTATTTTGTCCATTTTAGTCCGAAATTGATCTAATCAATTTTGAATGATTCTAAATCATTTCTAAGATGAACTTAGCATGTTCAAAACATCAAAACACCAAAAGCAACAAAAAACCCAAAAATCATCATCAAGGCCGAATGCACCTTAATGTGCCAAAATGTACCATTTGTCATTTCATGCTTCAAAACACATCCAAATGTAAATCAATTACTTCAATCATCAATCTTACATCCAATCCAAGTCTCAACACAATGAAACAACTCAAGATCAAATCTAGGTCATTTAAGAGTGGGTCAACAACTCTAGATTAGCAACATGGTTTCCAAAACCTTAAAAGAATGTTTATAACTACAATAGTCACAACACTTCCTTCATTACACATGCTTCACACTTCACCAAAACTTCCATAAAAAAAAACTACAAGGAACAAAGAAAGAAACATCCTAATAATATCATATATTAAAGCCTAGAACCTAAGGAACAAATTCCTTACTAATAGCAAGTTTGAAAAACTTACTAAATTTCCAAGCTTTTGATCACTTTTTCTT
>SKCR01035834.1:0-93577 GCA_019454045.1 Zanthoxylum bungeanum
AAGTATTCGCCACCACGCTCTGACCGTAATGTCTTAATACTCTTCCCTGTTTGTTTCTCCACTTCGTGTCGAAACTCTTTGAATTTCTCAAAAGTTTCCGACTTTTGTCTCATAAGATACAAATAACCGTAACGAGATGCATCATCTGTGAAGGTTACGAAGTAGTGAAATCCACCTCTAGCCTGGCTAGACATGGGCCCGCATACGTCAGTATGAACGAGAGCCAACATTCTGTGGCACGTTCACCTTTACCGCTAAAAGGTGATTAGGCATTTTGCCTAAAAGACAAGATTCACAGACGTCATATGAATTGGGATCAAATTCGTCCAAGTACCCACTCTTCGAAAGTGTGATATGCGAGTCTTGTTGATGTGTCCTAGACGACAATGCCACATATAAGCTTCATCTTTTAGATTACTCCTTTTGAGCCTTTTGTTTGTCATTTTAGGAGATTCATTTATATTCAAAATATAAAGACCGTTATTTGCAACAGCTGTGCAAATTTCTGCATCATTTTTATATAAATAACACCCAGTGTTTCTAAATACAAAAGTGTAACCTGCTGGGTTAACAAGGATACAGATATAATATTCTAGTTAAACTAGGTACAAATAACAGTTCAAAGTTTAAGTACATGCCCTGAGGGCAGTTCTAAAACAAAAGTCCCTACGGCCAAAACAGCAACTGGTGTTCCGTTTCTGACCCGTAGATGCATCTCCCCCGATGCCAGCACCCTGCTATCCTGCAGATCCTGCACATCAGTACAAATATGAGCACCATAACCAGAATCAAAAATCCAATTTTTAAAACTAGAAGTATTCATATTTATCTCAATAACAAACATACCAGAGGCGATAGCCTTGCCAGCCTTGATATCCTCCCTCTGCCCTTTGCCCATTCGGCAGTCACGTTTCCAGTGACCCCTCTTGCCGCAGTTGAGGCAGATGTTGCGAGATTTGTCCTTTGGCTTCCTAGAAGCCACTGTCAACTTGCCCTTGCCCTTGTTCTTGAACTTCTTCTTCCTCGCACCTCCAATTGCCTTGGGCCCAGCCCTTGGCGCATGAGAGGTCGATGCATAATGCGCCTCGCGCTTGCTCCCATTTAGGAGTTCCTTTTCGGACTCCTTCAGCACGGACAACAACTCTCCAAGAGTGTCGTCAGTGTCCATCAACTTATAGTTGATGATGATTTGTTTCCAAGTATCGGGTAGCGATTGTAATAGCATATCAATCGTCAACTCTGCCTCCAAGACAATGCCCATCTTGGCTAACTCATCTATGTCAGCGATCATTTGAGTCCCGTGGGCCTCAACTGATGCGCCGTCTGTCATCCGGGAGCGAAGAGTTTCCTTACTAGCTCGTACCTCTCCATCCGCTTGTTGGTGCGGTGGAGATCACGCAATCTTGCCATCATGTATAGGGATCCAAGTCCCTGTTCTGGCGTCTGAAATGCTGGGTCATTGCAGCTAGCATAACTGACTGAGCTTGGTCACAATCGTCACTATGAGTCTTCCATAACTCTAGCTCCAGTGGCTCAATGGGTTTAGGCGGGAGAGGTCTCTGAATATAGTATACAGCACCCTCTCAGCCCCAAGCACTATCTTGAGGTTCAATTCCCAGTCGCAAAGTTTGTCCCTTTGAAGACATTATCGCCCATGATTATGTCGCGGACATTACCCTTGCCAGTCATCTTGACAACTATAGTCCAACTATAAAGTCAACGATGTTATGGGTACAGTCAAACTGTTACAAGCAAAATAACAATATATTAGTCCAACTAATTATTAAAATATTGACGAAATAATTTTGAAAGACGCGTAAGGCTAAGTATCTGAACGAAATTGCAAATTCAATAATAGCCTCCCACTATTTTCTTCAAGTCTCTAACCCTCTTGTGGAGAACTCGGGAAATCGCATTTCCTAGTGGGCTAGGATCCCGTTAAATAACACACAACCTTGACTTTGGCCAATAAAAGCTGTATGCTATTTAACTTAGGTAGATCTCTATGATCAATTGGATCTCATCCAATTCCTAGATCCGGTTAGGTGGACATCCAAGTCCGAAACATATTATATGTCAATGTATCCTTACATTTTCCTAACCCTATCCTCCGAATCATCTAGGCCTTGGCTTTGGCCAAAAACAAACCTAATGATTCCAGTTAAGGGCGGACCCATTGACGAGGAAGTTTCGTAATCAATGTCATTGGACAAAAATATCTTGACTTTGGCCAATAAAAATCACGATTTGGACAAGACACCGATATGCAACAAAACTCTCATGATTCAAGTACATCCTTGATTGACAAAGGTCTTGACTTTGGCCAAACAAACCAATGCCAACTTCGGATCTGAACAAGAATCATTCAATGGAAGGATATTTGCTTTAATATAACTTGAGGGATTTTCGCGTAATTGGCAACCAATTATTTCTTTGTTAGGTCTCATCATCATACACCCTTAAGCATGCTTCTAAAACATCATAAAGCGCGTAAAGTAAATTAATAGCGATATATGGATGGATATGAACAACAACTTGTTCCTAGAACAATCACTCCATTTCCCTCCCTGCTAGCCCTATTCTACTCTTACCCAATTACATAATACAATAAGAGAAACCTCATTTACATTAGGGGAATTAGGTGAGAAGAGAATACAAAGAGACAATAAGAGAAAGGCTGGACACGCAGGTCAATTTATAAATTCTAAATTTACAATAATTTCTAAAATTACCCTTCCCTTCTAATATCCATCCGATATACACTATTCATACATCACATCCACATTCATTCATTCAGGCATGCTATACAACCAATCAAATCCAATTAATTAGTCTTTAATTAGGTGACAATACAATGTTCAAAACATTGTTTGCATTTGCGCGCGAGTCCAACTCAATTGAGAATAAATACTTATAGTATGAATTCACTAATTATATCGAACTACTCGTTAAATCCAATTTAAGTCGTATTCAATACTAATCCTATTATTTAATTCTAAATTAAATATTTACACTTTTATTGTGCTTTTATAACTTAGATTCCAATATAATACAATCGGGTCTCAAAGCCCAACTAACATCTAATGTCCGTTTAATTAAAAAGTCCGATGGGCTTTCAATTGATTTCTTTAGGCTTGGTTTTGGTCAATGTATGGGTCAAACCCAATTACCAACAAGCCCAATAAGGAACCCCTCATATGCCATAAAATCAATATCAAGCCCATAAGGCCCAATTAAACATAAAAGCCCAATTATTAATTTGGGCTTAAATGGTGTGATTTAGGCCCATTTTGGATCCCATCCAAATGGTCCAAATCTACTTGGCCCAACCAAGCCCATTATGTCCCAAATATAATAGTTTTTAGGCCCATTCAAAATTAAGCCCAACTAACCAAATTTTAAAATTCTAAATTTTATAACTTAATTAATTAAAGTGTATTATCATGATTAATCCTTTAAATCAATATTCCCAAAATATCAAATTAATCCATTAATCATATTTTTTATCTTAAATATATGTCCAACATTATTTATCAAAAAAAAAAATCAAGTCCCTAATCCTCCATCAAGCATTCGGCCAAGGTGATTAAAATGGTTCCGATTCGTTTTCAATCCAATCGAGTTACAAATCATCATTCCATATTGTTTCAAGTAATCTAATGTCTTAAATTAAAAAATCATCTAGTCCATATGCTTGCATGTATTCGGCCAAGCCTCATTTGGGTTGGAAAAATTAATCCAATTTATTTTCCATGAAATTGATGATGTATAATCTAAATAACATACATCTAAGCATATTTAATCAAGCAAACTCATCAAATCATGCTTCATACAATTTTCCCCAAATAACACCTAATATATTTGCATGCTCTTTAAGCTCTATGATACCATTTTTGGAAATAATAACCAAGCCCCAAGATCAACAAGAACAAGCAAAATATATAAATACATGAATGAATAAATTGAAGTATGGCGGAATCATACTCACAATACTTGAAAATGGATGCTTAGATGATGCGAAAACTCCTCCCTTGTGGCAGTGAAGCTCTCGGCCAAGAAGAAAAGAGGGACTCCAAGTCGAGTTTGATCCTTCCAAGCTCAAGGATTAGTTTCCCATATCACCTATGTATGATCCCTTGAAGGTGCTAGCCTTTGTTGTGATTTTGAATGCACAACATCTTCAAATCTTGCCACAAAAATTGAAGAAATGGAAAGCCCAAAACTGCATGTAGTTTCGGCAATGTGAGAGAGGAAAAGTTTAAATGATTTTTGTTACAAAAAATCAATTTATATTTATGCCATAATATCTATTAAATTAATAATAAACTTATGACACAAATCATGCAATGGCTTAGAGTGTCAAACACTCATTTCCATGCAAAACCATTGAGTGCATTGTACACTATCTCCATGCAATGCATTAGAGTTAAATAATGCATAATATGACATGTGTCATGTGGGCCCCACACGTTTCCAAATGAAGGTGGGCCCACGTGCACTCACGCGTTCGGGTTCGATATTTCCGAAATACCGAACTTACGTCGCGACGTTAATTAAATCGATTTAATAAATAATTGCGCCTAGCGAAATTATTATTTACGTCGCTAACGAATTAATTCTAAATTAACTCGTTTGCCCGAATTAAATCTAATTTTAATTCGCGTCGAAATCGAATTTCGATTATTATATCGAATATAATAATTTTACGATTAATTCCAAATTAATCGTTCTCTCTCTATGTATAGTACTTTATCCAAGATAAAGTCTCTCCGTAATTAATCCAAGATTAATCGAGTTTGAATCATACGTCATTGGTGAATCTTCGGGAAGCGACCCAAGAGATCTCTGGATATGTTGGCAGTAAATACGGTCGTCGGATAATCCGAACACGTACGTACCTCGTACTACGTTTTTACCGATTCACAAGACAAGGTTGGCTTCTAGCAAAGCGCCATGCCTACCCAATTCTCCAGAAATATTCTTATAGGAATATAGATCTATATCAAGCGTAGTATACCGTAGTATTGCGTACATCGATCCAGTATCGGACGATCACATGTTAGGCCTGGGGCTGGAAATGTGTCTGCCCCGTACGAAACATATATCGGACATCAAGCAACTAGTCTCTTCAAATCGGACAATCCTGACCTAGTCATATTGTCCCGACGGTTGCAACCTTTTATAGAGTACTAGTTCTGTGTCCTGCGTGATCATCACCTCCATATGTCTGAAGTGATACTTCCATCTCGACATCACATCCAGTACACTACGATTCTCGATAAACCCAGAAGAGGTGTACACAGAACCGGTTAAGGTCCCCAACCACCAAAACCAAAGTTTACCGATTGTCGCAAGTACTAGCGATGTAAGTCTCAGGTTAAGACCATATACACCTACCCTGATGCAGCCTCCCATAGACACGCAGACATACTACCAATGGGATTTCGCGGGGTCTATCCAGAGCGAAGCTGTTTTCCGTACCATCGGTAAAACACAACCTCCTATCGCACTTGCATAAGTATCCAATACTTAAATATATGAGAACTATGCCGTTGTGCCCTCACAACGTGCACAAGTGCAATACTAGTCTATTCCGCATTATCGATGTCCGATCTCGATAATACTCTGACTAGGGATATTTAATGATTAAACCTTTATGGATTGATACTGTCTCATATCATCTCAATCCGGTATTAATCATATGGACTTTCGCCATTTATATATCAAAGTAAATAATATACAAAAACGGCAAAAGGCAATTTCATTATCACATAGTTAATTTTGTACAATAATACAATATCATTTACAAACAGTGACGCTATGGGACATAATGTCTAACAAGTACCCCATAAATAATAGGGCAAATCTGTGAAACTCAACATCGATCGGACCATATCCAAAAGTCCGATTTCTCCTTTCAGATACCCATTGTGCAGTGGTGTACCTGGAGGAGTATATTGAGCGAGAATCCCATTCTCCTTCATATAATCCATGAACTCACCACTCATATATTCACCCCTCGATCTGATCGAAGGCATTTAATATATTTACCAGTTTGTTTTTCTACTTCATTTCGGAACTCTTTGAACTTTTCAAAGGTTTCCGATTTATGTCGCATCAAATACACATAACCGTATCGTGACAAATCATCGGTAAAGGTAACGAATCGAATACTATCCACTGTGAGCAGTTTGACTTAGTGGACCACATACATCAGAATGTACGAGTTCCAGTAAGTTTGTGGCTCGGTGTCCAAACCAGAAAATGGGGCTTTGGTCATCTTACCCTGAATACAGGATTCACAAGTTGGATAGGACTCAATGGTAAGATCTGATATCAAACCATTCTAACCAATTGGGTAAGGCGTTTAACGCCAATGTGACCAAGTCTCATATGCCAAAGTTCAGTATTATTAATTACAGGTAAACTACGTTTATTAACTCCAGTATTTAATATATCTTTTGAAGTTTGCAATGTGTAATGACCATGCTGGTTTGGACAACTAAGGATCTGAATATTATTTTTATCATATAAATACAAAGAACTATTCTTAATATTAATACAATAGCCTTCTGTATCTAATACAAAAAGTGATATAATATTAGCGACACATCCCGGTACAAAATGACAGTCATGTAACAAAAGTGTCACATTCGGTAATGAGATCTCGCATACTCCCACTGCAACCGCATCCAAAGAGTCTCCACTCCCGAACCGCAACTGCATCTCTCCTGGCTTCAGCCTCCTACTTTCCTTCAGCACCTGCAACGAATTGCAAATGTGAATGGGACAAGCAGAATCTAAAATCCAGCTGGATGTAACGGCTTCACAAGCCAAAGATAAATCAATAACTGGAAAAATAAAAGTACCTGATGTAGATGCTCTGTCTCTCCTCAGCTGGGCAATGTAATCTGGACAGTTCCTCTTCCAGTGCCCGACCTTGCCGCAGTGGTGGCATTTGTCTTCAGAAGCCCTTTTGGGCTTTGCAATCTTCGCCTGCTGTGGAGGACCGAAGGCCTTCTTCTTCTTCCCTTTCTTCTTCTTTCCCTTGGACATTCCTTGGGAAGAAGCAGAGAGAGAAGTAGATCTAGGTGGGCGAGTCGGTACTCCACTTTCTCAGATCCTCTTCTGCCGTGAGCAACATCCTATGTAGCTCCTGGTAGGTGCAGACTGTCCCGTGCATGTTGAAGTACATCACAAACTGGCGAATGAAGCTGGCAGAGAACCAAGAATGACACTCCTACCGAGAATGTCATTTAGGATGAGATTATGTTGCCTCAATTGATCGATCAAATCGATCATTTGAAGAACATGTGGGCTAACACTTTGCCCCTCATCCAGACGCGCATGGAACAGTTCCATGACGACCTTGTGAACAATAACAGTTCCTGGTTCTCGAACGATTGTCTTAATCGCGTTATCATACTATAGGAATCTGATGTTCCATATTATTGTTGCTTGAGTTTCGGAGAGAGCGAACTAAGAATGTATGATTTAACCCTTAAATCATCATTCTTCCAAGCTTCAAAAACTTGGCGTTCCTCCTCCGAAGCATCCTCACCCACTGCAAGGGGTAAAGGACCCTCAAGAACATAACCCAACTTTTCGGAATCGAGGACAATCCTCAAATCCAATTCCCAGTCTGCAAAGTTCTCAGCGCCTTTCAGTTTGTTCGCATCTAACATACGCGCAAACTGGTTTGTGGATTGACCCGCCATCGCAAATCTATCATATAGATCACGAAAAACGGTTAGCAGAAATTAAGCAGTTTCATATAATATCAAAAGCATAAACTAGATCATGGATTTTTAATCTAATATGCCCCTCCCACTAAATCATGCAATACTGTAATCCCAAAACAGAATACAAATATTTAATAATTAAATTAAATATAAATAGTGAAAAGTGGATCCCGTGAATATATTTCGGCTCACAGCAGAGGCACGGTCTCGCCTACGTATATTCATCAGGTAGACAACTCATTTGTCAATCATTCACTAATGACTCCTAAGTACCCGGTCCTGGCCGTTTCTCGTTGTCGCTGCGAAGGCAGGCCCACAAGGAGACGTACCAAGGTTAAACTCGCCAATGATAAACTCAAGTTACTTACGTAATCCTGACAGCTAGGGCACGTTCAGAATTCCGCTTTCGCTTGAATTTATCTAGTATCTGATATACATCCGGTATGAATAAATCTTTATCGGCTAACACCCTCACAGCAGAGGCACGGTCTCGGATGTAGTCACAAAGAAGTATTCATAAACCGTATTGACAAGACGGACCATATAACATGCATCAAATACAAAATTACATTTAAACCTTATTATTAGGGATTTTCCGCTAAGTGTCATACACCCTAAATCTAACCAGTTTAGATCCTAATAAGCATGCATAAAGTCAAGAAAACATGATTAACATTGATTCCAATGAAGGCTAATCATATTAGGTGCCTAGAATCAGACTCGCTCTGATACCATTTTGAAGGGGTTATTTAGGGGGTGAGTCCGGTAACGCAGCGGAAGCGGTGAAAACCGATTTTCAGATTTCAAAACTTTTTCTCTCGGATAAATTAAATAAACATATTTATTTAATATTCCAATAATCACATTATGAAAATAAATTCAATAAAACAATTTTAAGTGAATTTACCGAAATACCCTTGCTTTGTATTTTTGTCCGTTTTAGTCCGAAATTGATCCAATCAATTTTGAATGATTCTAAATCATTTCTAAGATGAAATTATGATGTTCAAAACATCAAAACACCAAAGCAATCAAAATCCCCAATTTTTGTTCACAAAGCCGAGAGCACTCATTAGTGCCCAATTTGTGCATTTTGCATTTCATGTCTCAAAACTCATCTAAATGAAATCCAATCAACATGAAACTTTGCATGCATCATATACACACCCAAATGCTCACATATATGAAAACCCCCAAATTTGGAATTAGTTAAAAACCTAATTTTTCAATTTCTCAAATTGGACAAATTAGACCAAATACATTAAATCAATTACTTCAATCATCATTCTTCCATCCAATTCAAGTCTCAACACAATGAAACAACTCAAGATCAAATCTAGGTCATTTAAGAGTGGGTCAACAACTCTAGATTAGCAACATGGTTTCATAAAACTTAAAAGAATACTTAACTATACTAGTTACATTCTTTCTTCACCATACATGCTCAACACTTCATTCAAACTTCCATCAACAAAAACACAAAGAAATAAAGAAAGAAATTATCTAAGAACAACATATGTTGAAGCCTAGAACCTAAGGAACATATTCCTTCTCTAATAGTAAGTTTAAAAAACTTACTAAATTCCAAGCTTTTCTTTGATAAGTCTTTCTTCTCTCAAGCTTTCAAAGTTTCTTCAATGGAGTTTGTTTGTATAAAGTGTATTAGGTTTAGTGAAATGAAAAATGAAAAACAATTTATATGTGTAACAATTACACCTTGGCCGAAATTTTAAGCCAAATTCAAGAAATTGTAATTTCATTTTCATTTCAATTATCATAATGTCAACTTGCACAAATATCTTATAAACTACTTTATTAGATATTTATCTTGGTGAAAAAATGCAACTAATGTCATTTACTTTAATTATCCTGACATAAGATATTTATATTTTAATTAATTTAATCATTTAACAATTAAATAATTAATTAATTAATCAAATACAAATATATTAAATATATGTACAATATTTACATTAAATATTAAAAACATATATTCATTTAGGAAATAAGTCAAATAACTCATTTTGACTATTAATTAATGTGTATTTAAATTAATCAAGTATTAAATGTAAATACACAATAATTAAGGAAATGACTATCTAGTCTCTTTAACATGTATCTTGCGTTTAACCATTAAACGACTTTATAAATAATCAATATTATTTATTTATGTTGCTCTAGTGCTCAACGAGTATGTTTCATTATTGAGACTCTCTAGGTTCAGGTACATCCGTCACGAAATCAAATTTCATGTCCATAATCTATCCACCCGTAGATTATGACAATCACGGATAATCTCGCTAAACCATACAGGTCGAGGTCATGGCAAATGTATAATTCCTCCGTCACAGGTATCCGGATAAATCCCAGAGATATAGATGTAAACGTCAAATCTCTATCGGGACTATCTAGTCGACTATTCTATTAGCAATCTCAAAAAGAATGTTTAGAACTAACTTCTAAACTTACCACGGGCCCATGGTTTTATCTGATTGCTAATCATATGGACTACCTATGCTCTGGTACACAGAACTGACGGATCCTATCTTGATACACATAGGACACCCTGAGGATCTATCTACACCCAACGAACATGCGGAGGTCTGATCTAAATAGATCGGTGACGTGACTGCCATCTAAGTGTAGAAGATGTCTCATGTGCCCACAATGGCATCTCAAGTCTAAGAATCACAAGTGCTACTCAACCCAAGAAGATTCTTATTGACGCTGGTGGTACCATCCATTAAGAATCTTCGGTGAGTCGTTCAGTGTTTATCCGCTATAAACACCCACACGTCTATACTAGTCTCCAAGACTAATGGTTCATTGAGAAACCATTGGAATCATATATTCCAGTATACGACATGTACCGGTCTCAACGGGTTTACTATACTGACCAAGTAGTGTAAACCTTGACCAGGAAATGTCTGAGAATGACAACGTCATGATACGACTCAATGTCCGTTGCGACGCTTTTGCAACTGTACCATGACTAATCATTCTAAGGTCATTACGTCTTTACCATATAAAAGAATAGATTATATTATAGAAACTGCATATATTATTACTAATAATAATGTTTTACAGAAGTATTTAACAAAATACAACCGGGAATTGGCGCTCTGATCACCAACCCATACACGAGCAGTAGCAGAGTTTCCGGCATTGCAACCTGTTGAGGGGGATCAATATAAGTTGAATTTCCAGACGAAGAGATCCAAGTAATAACAGTTCAGAGATGGAAGATGTACTTTGACGGAGCAGTGAATTACAAGGGAGCCGGAATTGGGATCGTGATAGTAACCCCCGAGGGAGAGAATTTGCCTTTGGCCAAGAGGTTGACATTCAGAGTGACTAATAACATGGCCGAGTATGAAGCATGTGCTTTTGGTTGGACATCATTGATATCCTTGAAGGCCGGGAGTGTGGAAGTCTACGGAGACTCTATGTTAGTAGTCCAGCAGATGCGAGGAGAATGGGAATTGAAAGAAGAACGGTTGAAACCTTAACTTTTTTACCTCAGAAAGTTGGCACAGGTTATCCCCGAGTGTAAGTTTCAGCACTTACTGAGAGAAGAGATTAAAATGGCAGATGCATTGGCTACACTTTGAGCAACTTGGGAAAATCCAGAAAAGTTAGTGATTAGACCGTTGATACTGACAACAACAAGCATACCTGTTTATGAGACAGAAAGAATTCTGGAAGTTGAGGTCGACGACGGTAAACCTTGGTATTATGACATTTAGAGGTATCTGGAACATGGTGAACTCCCGGAAGGGGCAGGCAGAAAAGACAGAATAGCCATTCAGAAGTTAGCTTCCCAGTATGTGACTTTGAAAGGGGAACTGTACAAGAGGCAAGCTAACGGTATTCATTTGAAGTGTTTGAGAAAAGAAGAAGCTCAGCATGTAATGGAAGAAATACACGCCGAGGTATGTGATCCGCACATGAACGGGTTGAATCTGTCCCGCAAGATAGTGAGACAAGGTTTTTATTGGTCAACCATGGAAACAGACTGCGCGAAGATGGTAAAGCATTGTCATGACTGTCAAGCACACGGTAATTTGAATAACTTACCACACACAGAATTACACAGGTTGTCAGAGCTGTGGCCTTTCTCAGCATGGGGAATTGATATGATTGGAGAAATTCGACCAAATGCATCGAATGGGCATCGCTTCATAGTAGTGGCCGTAGATTACTTCTCGAAGTGGGTGGAAGCCGAATCATTCCGCAATGTTACAGCAAAATAGATGGCATAGTTTATAGCTCGGAACCTCATTTGTCGGTATGGTATGCCGCATCATATAGTGACAGACAACGGAGTTCAGTTTCAAGGAGAGACGAAGGAAATGTTACAGAGGTATGGGATAGGCCACCACAAGTCATCACCGTACAGGCCGCAAGAAAATGGGACAGTTGAGGCAGCCAACAAGACTATAAAGACGATTTTAGCCAAGATGACAGAAATTGTAGAGATTGGGCCGAGAAATTACCGTATGCTTTGTGGGGGGTACAGAACATCAGTAAGAACAGCAATAGTGGCGACGCCTTACTCTTTGGTCTATGGAATGGAAGCAGTATTGCTAGTAGAAGTGGAAATACAGTCCATGAGGGTATTAGCAGAGGCAGAATTACCGGAACAGGAGTGGGCCGCACAGAGGTTTCATCAGTTAGCACTATTGGATGAGAAGAGAACGAAGACTTTGTGTAGGCATTGCATTTTCGCATGTGAAACCCGATAATGAGTCTCAGTTGGAGGCACTACCTTTTTAGCTAAGGATATTGCGGGAAACGGAGGTCGGAAGGGGAAATTCAGAATAAGTACGTCATCAAGTTCATCTCACAAGTTCACTGTCTTCGTTAGTGCTGCGTTCGTTACTTCGTTCGAACGTCAGGCAGATTGCGGATGTTCGTGTAGCGTTCGAATTGGCGTTCGAATGGCGTCGGTGTTTCTGGTTTTGCTGCTAGTCTCGCACCCCAGCCCAATTAGCCCCACAAAGCCTATAAAACACATCCCAATTTAATTAAATTAAACATTGAATTAAATAACATATTTAAACCATTTACCAATTAAATAAAACACAAAATATAATCATACCTAATAAAGATAAATCAAATATATTAACTTCCTAACCAAACAAATCACATACTAAATTAAAAGGATGTCATGCCTAATTAAAATCAATCATAACTAATTAAATATTTTGTATTCCTAATCTAGCCAAGATTTGTCCCCCCTCAATCTTTGACTTTCCTTGCTCAACACCAAATCATATCTCTCTTTAATGCCAAAATCCTTCCTTGTGAGACAAGGTGAAGCCCTAGCCCTTCTCTATATAAACAACCCCTAACCAAGACATGCACTCCTCTAGCTCATCCATAGAACTCACAGAAAAATCATAACACAAAGAGCCTTAGCCACTCACGGCAATAGCAATAGGAAGAACATAAACCATTCCCCTTATCTCCTCCACTCCATAACCGAAAACAGCACCATCATAAACCTCTACCCATCACCGAAAATCTCCCCATACAGCAGCCCTCCATCACCGAAAATATACCTCCAAACAGCAGCCCAAACCACTCCCAAAACAGCCCCTAAAATCCCTTAAAACAGTAACATAAACTGCACTTATAATCCTTGAAATAACCACACAAAACTACACTAAAAAACCACGAAAAACACTCAAAACAGTTCGTTGAAACATCAAAACAGGTGACCTGAACAGTGAGTAGCAAAGCAGAGACCGAACAGCAGCAGAACGGTGACCGAACAGCAGCAGAACGGAGACCGAACAGCAAGCAAAACAGCAAAACAGTGTGCTAGGACGCTAAACCAGTGAACCAAAGAAGTTGAGGAGATGTACCCCTTCTGACGTCCGTGAAACGCAAGCCCGAAAGTTGGCAAAAAGGTTAGACCTAAGGGTATTTTTTCACACTCGTTTTTTTTGTTTTTTTTTTATTTTGTATTATCTATTGAGTATTGCTTGCATGATTGTCATGTTGAAATGCATGTTGTGGCCCTTGAGTAGATAAATATGCATGAATTATGAGATGTTGCATGTTGTGGCTTTGGAATAAAATGAGAGATGTGTCAACTCTCGTGGTATATCGGATGGAAACCCGGACATAAATTTCATAGCCGATTCCGAATGGACGGTAGTATGATCTATACTCGGGATACAACTCCACGTACCGCTTGAGTAAACGGACACCCTCTTTTGTTTTGTGTTGCTTGGGTTTATTTTTTTTTTTTTTGTCACTTACATTCTGCATGTTGATTATTTATGCATGATTCAATCGAGCGCATGGGCTTAGTAAGTGGAATAAAAGATCCCCTATGGGGAGGGGTTAAAGCCCTTTACCACGATGCTTTGCAGGCACCGGTTGCTGTGTGTTCGGTTGAATGCAAGATACGTTCAATCGGACATACTGAGCTTGATATTATTGCTTTTAATTCTTTGTATGCATGATTCAATCGAGCGCATAGGCTTAGTAAGTGGAATGAAAGATCCCCTATGGGGAGGGGTCAAAGCCCTTTACCACGATGCTTTGCCGCGCCGGTTGATGTGTGTTCGGTTGAATGCAAGATACGTTCAATCGGACATACTGAGCTTGATATTATTGCTTTTAATTCTTTTTATGCATGATTCAATCGAGCGCATGGGCTTAGTAAGTGGAATGAAAGATCCCCTATGGGGATGGGTCAAAGCCCTTACCACGATGCTTTGCCCCGCCGGTTGATGTGTGTTCGGTTGAATGCAAGTTACGTTTAATCGGACATACTGAGCTTGACATTTTTGTCTTTATTCTTTGAATTGCATGCGTCAGGTCTGGTTCCGTTTGAACGCGTTCTCGAACGCTATACGAACGCGAACCTTCTGTTTACCGTTCGAACGCGTCCTCGAACGCTACACGAACGTTCACGCACTTTCTTAGTCTCATCATGCATCAGGTCATGTTCCGTTCGAACGCGTTCTCGAACGCTATGCGAACGCGAAACTTCTGTTTACCGTTCGAACGCGTTCTCGAACGCTACGCGAACGCACACGCATTTTCTTAGTCTTATCATGCATCGGGTCTGCTTCCGTTCGAATGCGTTCTCGAACGCTATACGAATGCGAACCTTCTGTTTACCGTTCGAACGCATTTTCAAACGCTATGTGAACGCCACCCACTGAAATAAGTCATTTTCATCAGATTTCATACATAGTTTTCCTAGTAGCTATCCCCACATCTATGAATACAATGTGTTTAATGTATTACGATTCATATACCTATGTCATGATAACATTTGAGTATTATTTCTTGTGGTATATCGGATGGAAACCCAGACATAAATTCCGTAGCCGATTCTGAATGGACGGTAGTACGGTCTGTACTTGGGATACAATTCCAAGTACCACTTGAGAAGGTGCTCACATATGTGCTTGTGTGGTTAATATGTGTGCTTATGTTTTCTTGAATATAATATGCCAGTGAAGTTGTATGTTTATCGCTCCTTGATGTACTTTCAAGCATGCAATCTTAAATGTGAAGTATATGTAAACTTAGGTGTAAGTTTTATTTTGTACATGTGAATTTAGAAGCATGATACTCTTGGAAATAAGTGATACTTAAGCCGGATTAAATTATTACATAAATCCTTTCATTACAAGTGGCATTAGTAAGGGACCATTCCGAACGCAAGGGTTTGAGGTCTTCCCTTGCGAGGGGTGAGTGCGGCCTTAAATCTC
Source organism: Zanthoxylum bungeanum (assembly GCA_019454045.1). Taxonomy (NCBI): domain Eukaryota; kingdom Viridiplantae; phylum Streptophyta; class Magnoliopsida; order Sapindales; family Rutaceae; genus Zanthoxylum; species Zanthoxylum bungeanum. The sequence goes on from SKCR01035834.1 coordinate 15,482, forward strand.
ATTTTCCCGGTTCACACCGGGTGGCGACTCACTACAAGAATTAGACTATTTAGCGTCGAATTGTTTCGACGCCATAAGTGACGATTTCGACGCAAATGATATTTAGCATCGAAAAAATTAGACGCAAAAAATGGACGATAAAATGTCGACGAAAACCACTTTTAGCGTCGAAATAATTAACTGCGACGCTAAAAAACAGTATTCTGCGTCCAATTTATTTCGACTCTAAAGTAAACTGTTCGACGCTATATTGTATATTTGACGACGAAATATATCGACGCAAAAATTCAAACTTTTAGCGTCGAAAGGTGTCGACGCTAAGTATATTAAAAAAGTATTATATGTAAGCTATAGCGACCATGTTTTTTACTATAGCGTCGAACTTTTTCGACACTCAAGTCACCTTTAGCGCCGAAACTCGTCGACACTAACATATATTAAAAAAGAAATATATGTACGCTTACATCGGCCATTTTGTATACTATTAGCGTCAAAATATTCGACTTTAAAAGTAAAAATTTATTTTTTTAAAATTAGTAATTTACTTATTTTTTGGTCTAAAATATTTAATTTAGTTGAAAAAAAAATGTAATTAATGACGAAATATTATATTGAAATTTGTTTTAGAAAAAAGAAATATTATATTAAATCTATTTGTTCAAAATGTTTATACAAACCAAATATAAAATTAATTGCTACTGTGATGGGGGGACGCTCGAGCCCGATGCACCATGACTCATTGAGGCCTCGAACATCTGACGGAAAGCCAGCAGTTGCTGTTCCAACTGCTCCATCTTCTTCTCGGGGTCCATCATCTTCTTCTCGTGGTCCACCGTGACCTGTTGTAGCTTCTCCTTAGTCTGCTGCAGCTCGTCTTTGGTGGTGACTAACTCGTCTCGAAGAGAGACATTGTCCGAATTACCATTATTGCGTGCAGATGACGTTGGCTTCTTACGAGTGCCAAGACCAACGTTGTAAGCTGTCTGATTCTTGAAAACCAATTGTGACAGCTGCTCATCTGGTATGGGGTCGGTCCCTGTCTCCTGAGTTTGATGTTGGAGTTCCATCATTTCGTTCTGTTTCAAAAAAAAGTTAATATTAGAATTTGAGAAAAAAATTTAACATATATAATATTAATATTTTATTTTAAAAACTGAAACTTACATAGCAGCGTTCGGCTTCTTCATTTATCCATTTATTCTTGTCATTGTAATGCGTCACACGGAAAAATCTGGAAATGATTGCACCTCACATGTGCTACTCTGTTATAAACATAAAATAAATTCAATATTATTCCAGATAGTAAAAACAATTAACTGTTAAATTTTACGTTAGGATATATTTACCTCAGAATGTTCGGCACGATGTTGGATAAATGGCTTCGAACCTCCACGGTGGTTAAAACGCAAGTGACTTCGATTTTCCGCATTTGCGTGACATTTATCCTGTATTCACGAACACTGTAAGTACCGAAAACAAAGACAATTATAAATTTCGTTTATTTCAAAATTTACCTCGTGTTTTTTGCTCGACCAAAGCTCACATAAGAATGTCCAGTCTTGTTCCTCTATAAAATCAGGTTTGTGTTGTGGAGCATTTGAAGGTCCATGTTCGTCGAATATTGGTTTCAAGACTTTTGTTCTATAATCTTTATAACTTTTCCCCATGTGGTAGTCAATATTTGTTGGACATTCACTTGGGTCAGATCGAAGTCGAACCATTCCTACATGAAAATTCGAGTAAAATAAGTATAAAATAAAAATGTTAAATAACAAACAATATCGAAAACTTACAAGTAGCGAAGGAATAGCTGGTTCAGTTTCGTCTCCCACGGTATCTTTCTCCAAGATACGTAGTTTTGGGGAGCTTCATATCGAGCTGTAGCTCCTATGGCTGTATTAAACGCTGAATTATGTTGTCCGACTTGAGTGTGTCCATCATCTGATATCTCTATCCGGATACGACCATGAGCCTTAACGTACTTAGCCAACCCCAGGCCACGGGTGCGTCCTCGACCCTTCACTGTACTGGACTCACCTGTGCTAGCAGAGAAATCACCAGGGCCAGTTGCCCTTACTGATGTAGATGGAGTCGCGGTAGCCCGTTTGCGATTGCCCGGTGCCATCTGCAAAACCCGTCGCATTAGCGTCATCAAATTCCAAAATTCTTATACATATACATACATATCCATACAAGTCAATACAACTTAACAAAAGCGCTTATAACATCGAATGCTCACTTTCGTTTTCAAATTCATTCATTCATTTATTCATTTCACATATGCATTCATTATCCATATAATCTACAGTTCCATCATACACCGTACATACACACAGTCACACACTCAATGGGATACATATAACCAACCACGAAGCACACAATCACACGACTTCTCATGCACAAGTTCGTATGGCGTTCTTTAACGCGTTCGAACGGACCAATTCCAGTGAGCTCACGTTCGTATGGTGTTCTTTAACGTGTTCGAACGGACCAATTCCAGTGAGATCACGTTCGTATGGCGTTCTCGAACGCGTTCGAACGGACCAATTCCAGTGAGCTCACGTTCGTATGGCGTTCTTTAACGCGTTCGAACGTCTAAGGTAAAAAGGGTGTGTCGAACACGTTAAAGAACGCCATACGAACGTGAGCTCACTGTTGGTCCGTTCGAATACGTTAAAGAACGCCATACGAACGTGAGCTCACTGGAATTGGTCCGTTTCAAACGCGTTCGAGAATGCCATACGAACGTGAGCTCACTGGAATTCAAACTTATCAAACAGTTATAATTAACCAGATGGCACAAATTCAAACTTAACATTATATAAATATTACCAAAGATATGATGATTTTGAAGACGAACAGCAGCATTTCTGCTGTTCTTGGGCAAAAAAAGAACAGCAGCAATGCTGCTGTTCTTGCAAAAAATCATCATCATCTATCATCTATCATCATCATCATCATCATCATCATCATCATCATCATCAATCAATTTCATCAAAAATATCATCAATTTCATCAATAAGATCATCAAACTCATCTCAATTCATCAAATTCATCCTCATAAACAATTTTAAATCAACAAAGGAGACTTACCTGTTGATTTCCTCGATCCGTCACTGTTTGGAGAATGAAGGTGCAGTTTTTTGTCTTCTGAGCCGAGTGTTGGGGTTGGTGCTCAGAGCGCCAATCCGGGCCGTATTTATGTCTGATTCATGAATACGAACATCCCCTTATTCCATAATATTACTTATTTATGGTTGCACCTCTTGTTCTTATATACATATTCGATCTAATTACGATTAGATTGAAACTAAATATGGTTTAGTGATATGTATATATTAGACAAAGGCCCGATAATATATAATGCAGTACACAGTTACAAAGTTAGTTTGTAATTGACATTGGGAAGTGTCACTGCTATATGTATATTATCAAACATAGTTCCTGGTCAAGATTTGCTAACACGGGTCGGTTAGTCAAATCCGTTGAGACCAGTACATGTCGTATATCGAGACTTGGTCCGATGGTTTATCCCAATGAACCATGAGTCTAAGGAGACTCGTATAGACGTGTAGGTGTTTATAGTGGATAAACACTGAACGGCTCACCGAAGATTCTTAATGGATGGTACGCCAACGTCAATAAGAATCTTCTCGGGTTGAGTAGCATAGTGGTCCTTCGACTTGAGACACCACTGTGGATGTATGAGACATCCTCCACACTTAGATGGCAGTCACGTCACCGATCTATTTAGATCAGACCTCCGCCTGTTCGTTGGGTGTGGATCGATCCTCAGGATATCCTGTGTGTGTCAAGATAGGATCCGTCAGTTCTGTGTACAGAGCATAGGTAGTCCATATATTATTAGCAGTCTGTTAAATCTGTGGCCACAGTATACATCGGAAGTAAGTTCCGAGTGTTATTTAGAGATTGCTAATAGATACGTCGACGAGATAATACCTATAGAGATTTGACGTTTACATCTATATCTCTGGGATTATCTGGATACCTGTGACGGAGGGATTATACGTATGCAATGACCTCGACCTGTATGATTCAGCTAGTTTATCCGTGATCGTCATAATCTACGGGTGGATAGATTATGGACATGAAATTGGATTTCGTGACGGATATACCTGAATCTAGAGAGTCTCAATAATGAAACATACTCGTAGAGCACTAGAGCAACAATTATGAATAATGATGATTATTTATAAATCGTTTAATCGTTAAACGAAAAATACATGCGAACGGGCCGAACCGTCATTTCCTAATTAATGTGTATTTGTATTTAATATATGATATTATTAAATACACATTAATAAATAGTCAAATAAAGGTATTTGACATATATCATCAATATATGTATTTGAGATATTTAAAGTAAATATAATACATATATTTGATATATTTGTATTTAATTAATTATTTAATTATTTAATTGTTAAATGATTAATATAATTAAAATATAAATATATCACCAAATGATAAAGTTAGGAAATGATTATAAGTGTAAATGTTTGACTTTACATTAAAGGAAAAGGTTGTCAAATTGATTTTGACTTCTTAAGATATTTGTTCAAAATTGTTTGAAAAATAAAAATATCTTTTTCCTTTATTTTCTTTTAATTTCGGCCATACACTTAATATATAAGAGTTATATTTTTCTTAGTTGCATTTGTTGACTTAATTAAATATCTATATAAAGTGTTATTAAGATATTTTATCAAGTTGATCAAATGTAAGGTGAAATGAAATTGAAATTAATAACTTGTATTTGGTTTTGGTGAATTTCGGCCAAGGCATCTTTGATACAAGTATATATTGTTTTTCATTTCATTTCATTGTTAACCTAATACACTTTAAAGAAAAACTCCATTAATGGAAGCAAAGGAAGCTTGTGAGAAAGAAAGAAGAAATCAAAGAAAGCTTGGATTTTAGTGAGTTTTTCCAACTTGCTATTAGAAAGGAAAATGTTCCTTAGGATCTAGGCTTTAACATATGATGTTCTTAGGTTATTTCTTTCTTTATTCCTTTTGTTTTTGTTGATGGAAGTTTTGATGAAAGTGTTGAGCATGTATGATGAAGGAAGGTTGTGACTATTGTAGTTATAAGCTTTCTTTTAAGGTTTTGGAAACCATGTTGCTAATCTAGAGTTGTTGACCCACTCTTAGATGACCTAGATTTGATCTTGAGTTGTTTCATTGTGTTGAGACTTTGATTGGATGGAAGAAACATGATTAAAGTAATTGATTTAACCAATTTGGTCTAATTTGTCCAATTTGAAGAAATTGAAAAATTAGGGTTCATGACCAATTCCAAATTTGGGGATTTTCATATATGTTGTGTATTTGGATGTGTATATGATGCATATAAAGTTTCATGTTCATTGGATTACATCTTGATGTGTTTTGATGCATGAAATGACAAAGTGCACAAAATGGCACCAATGGAGTGCATTCGGCCAAGATGAAGAAATTTTGGGATTTTTGGTGCTTTTGGTGTTTTGATGTTTTGAACATGCTAAGTTCATCTTAGAAATGATTTAGAATCATTCAAAATTGATTAGATCAATTTCGGACTAAAATGGACAAAATACCAATATAAGGGCAATTTGGTAAATTCACTTAAATATGATTTTTGAATTTTATTTCATAATTTGATTATTGGATAATTAAATAAATATGTTTATTTAATTAATCCGAGAAAAAGTTTTGAAATCGGAAGATACGATCTTCCGCCGCTTCCGCTGCGTTACCGGATTTAGCCCCTAAAACCCCTACAAAATGGTATCAGAGCGAGTCTGATTCTAGGCCTCCATAAATGATTAGCTTGTTTTATTCAATGTTTAATCATGTTTTCTTGACTTTATACATGCATGTTATAATCTAATTTGATTAGATTTAGGGTGTATGACACTTAATGGAATATCCCCGCTTAATAAGGTTTTAAAGTAACTAGTATTTGGAATACTTGTTTCTTGGTCCGTCTTGTCAATACGGTTTATAAATATCTTTTCGTTGACTACATCCGAGACCGTGCCTCTGCTGTGAGGGTGTAGCTGATAGAAATTTATTTATGCCGAATGTATATTAGATACTAGATAAATTCAAGCGAAAGCGGAATCCTGAACGTGCCCTAGCTGTCAGGGTTACGCAAGTAACTTGAGTTTATCATTGACAAGTTTAACCTTGGTACGTCTCCTTGTGGGCCTGCCTTCGCAGCGACAACGAGAAACGGCCAGGACCGGAACCTCGGAGTCACTAGTGAGTGATTGACAATTAGTTGTCTACCTGTGAATATACGTAGGCGAGACCGTGCCTCTGCTGTGAGTCGAAATATATTCATGGGGTCCTCTTCCCATTATGGAATTCGATTTAATTATTGAATTCTCGTCTTTCCGTTGGGGATTACGGCATTACGTAAAAATAGTGGGAGGCACTGCTAAGTTTAAAATATTCCATAACTTAGGCAGTGTATGTTATTATGGAAATTGCCGCTTGTTTGTTTCCTTATTCTATAGTTAGATAGAATTAAACTTTTATTTACTGCACACATATTTTGATATGTTATCTGACTAGACTCTTGGTTGCAGTTATTCTAGAATAGGTTCTAGATACTAATAGACTAGGATATTATTAGATTAGTCTAAACCATCGGGAACTGTTGTTCCGATTTTCTTGAAAAATAAAGATGGTTAATGACTTAGTTTCTAAGTCATGATAGATAATCTAGATAGATATCCCCTTTAGGATATAATACTTTAGAGACAATAGTTTCTTATGCAGTAAGAATTGACTTGAATTAGTTCATGTCTCGAGATTCTTGACTGGCATTTAGAAAGCCCTATTAGGTATTTGTTTATCTAGTAATGACGTTTCTAAGCTTTAATTACCTTTAGAGGTAATGTGTCTGACACAATTTGCTAATCAGTTATTTACAATTGTTGTGAATAGTTGAATGCAAATAGTAAAGCTAAAGAAAGGAGATGCGTATATTTGTGTATAGAAAATATCGATTTTCACAATACTACAACTATAGGTATTGGATACCAGATCTCCCGTCTAGTTATTTGAAATATTGGTTAACGATTGTTTTGATATTTGATATCGGAACTTGCGACTATTGGATAGTCACTTGTTCTTTATAAACAATTGTTACATATTTTATAATAACTAGTAGTGTCATTGACGTAGAGATAACATTAAGAAAAATTATTCGGTAAAGTAAATAATTTAGAACGGTGCTTTATGAGTTTAATCACTTAAGCATTGGATGCTTATTCCGTATGGTGAAAGGATGGTTTGATACTAGATCACACCACACATCCTTATCCATTTAATGAATATTGTATTCAGGAAAGTGATTAAGATCTCGTTAACAATGATTGTCATTGGACCACCAAATTTAATTATAAACATACATTGGATGTATGTGTTTAATAAATAATAATTGCTTAAGGTAGTTTTCTTTACTTCGTAACTTAGTTGATGAATTGTCATAACTTAGTTACGTGTTTCTGAAGGAACACATATTGAAAGTCTTGAAAGTATCAAGTACTTTCAATCCGTTCTGATGAAACGTAGATTGAACATTTTTGACTTGTTCAAATATATTCAATCTAAAGGTTTTAGAGAATTCTATCCTCAAAATTCATACATGTCTTTGAACTGTTCAAAGATCTTTGATACGATCAAACGATGAATATGAATTTAAAGCAATTAGTTCTAAGGTTATTTAGTGAATATGATTCATATTCAATATTATTCTTCCACGATTCCATCTTGATGGAATTGAGTAGTGGGAGCAATCGAATCTTATATGATTTGATTCGTTTGATATTGAATGTTACCGAATTAGTTTCAATACTCTTGGGGTTATACTCCAGTAACACTAATTCATCTCTTTAATTAATGTTCCATTATTTTCTACAGTTGCATATATGATATGTATAGGTAGAAAATTTGAATCTTGAAAAGTTTGAGATTTCAATCTTTCTTTTATATAATAGTTATATAATGGAAATTACTTACACCTCGGAGGTATAAGTAAAAGTTTATCGTTTATTCTGTTTAATAGAATATTGTATTCTATTTAATAGAATATCTTTCCTACGATTCTAAGTAATAAAATCGTTTTATTACTTGGTGTGTAACATCAGATGTTAACTATTGTAGAAAAGACTTGACTTATTGAAGTCAAATGTGAGAATGATAAATTATAAATGGAACTACGTAATTAATAAGATGAAACAACCCTTATACATCTTCCGTACAAGTCCAATAGGATAACAGAATCATTCACGAGTATTTGATACTTAATGGTTCCGTTGTTTTCTTACTGAAGAAAAATTATCCTATAACTTATAATGGAAGCGATATTTGATATCGATTCTGGAAGTTCACCATTGAACCATAGATCTAAGATTGTTCATAGCTTACTGCGATCAAGTTTTGAACTTGATTAAGCTTTCATTATGAATTAGTTCATGATATGTGCTAATTGTTTGCGCAGCTAAAGCATTGTGAGCTTATTAAAGGTTTGACCTTTACAGTATGACAGTGAGAAAGTTATACTCAACAATCTATTGTAGATTCTGAGAAAACTTATCTCTAGTCACACTAAATGAACAATTAAAGATATATTGGTTAATGTTGACAATAAACTGTATATTTTAGCTAAAGAATGCAAAGTGGCATTTTTGGATGACTTATTCAGATAAGAGATCAGTTGTGATTTCCTTATTTGAAGAGTTCATTCTGAAATGGCCCTAGAGTTTGTGTTCTGCTGAGATCGCAGTTTAGTGTGCTAGCTTATAGAGCCTATTGTAGACTCGGATAAGTCTTCCAGAAATATGTGTTCTCTATTTTTGATATCGTCAGATTGTCTGATCTTGTCAAAGTATATAGAATACATATGTGATTAGAAGGGTTAGTGGGAGCGTACATATTACTTTCTAGTGTTATATATCTTAACGACATTGTCATTATTATAGTAATAATGAGATGTTATGAGGTAAAAGATTTACCTAAGTCTTCTTTACTCCGTGAAAAAATGGGAGTAGTCTCTGTTATATACGATATAAAGTTTTATATAAGATATAAAACCAAGAGACTTGTGAGATACTCCTATTAGTCGTACATTAGATATGATCTAATGAAAGACATAACAAGGCTATCTGTATGACAGTTAGTATAACTGTTCGACAGTTATTGTGTGTCTTATAAAGTATTCATTTTTCGTAAAGGATGATTCCTTTTTCGAAAGAGATATTGATTAGAATGTCTAATCAATCTTATGTATCATTTGATGATGACATAATAATACTTTATATGTGCGATTATAGATATTGATTTAATCGTAATTGTTACGAGTTATTTTGACATCCTATAGACCATATGATGGATCTTGAAACACGTTCTTTGTGATCTTTGAGATATTAAGAACGAGTTTCTAATTCATGGAGAATATAGTCTGCAACCATTAGGGTCATATTAGTTTTGAGACTAATTATGACGTTAGACAGTCTACGTCATAAAGAGTCACAAAAGATGCAGTGGGAGTGTCACGAAGGATTCTACTTTTTAGTGGAATCAAATGCAACTTTTGAAGTATTGACTTATGAAGTTGCATAGTGACCTTATAAATAGAAGTTTTAAATTGGTGTTGTGCTTGCGGTTGTCCTCATAGTATTTTTGGATTTGATCCCTAAATACTTGGACAACTTAGTAGCTGTAGCATAATACTGATGTAGCATCAGAGTCATATTAATGTATAATTTAGATTCTACAAAATATGAATGATGCTGACTATGGGAAACGATAGAGTTTGTTTGACAAACTCAATATTTCATAGCGGACTTGTTTTTTACCTCTTAAGTACTGGGTGAGCTTTTGAGGGCCATGTGCATACGATGCACATTGAGACGTGTATATGATACCGTGGATTGGCACTAGAGCAAGTGGGAGAAATTGTTGGGGTTGGTGCTCAGAGCGCCAATCCGGGCCGTATTTATGTCTGATTCATGAATACGAACATCCCCTTATTCCATAATATTACTTATTTATGGTTGCACCTCTTGTTCTTATATACGTATTCGATCTGATTACGATTAGATTGAAACTAAATGTGGTTTAGTGATATGTATATATTAGACAAAGGCCCGATAATATATAATGCAGTACACAGTTACAAAGTTAGTTTGTAATTGACATTGGGAAGTGTCACTGCTATATGTATATTATCAAACATAGTTCCTGGTCAAGATTTGCTAACACGGGTCGGTTAGTCAAATCCGTTGAGACCAGTACATGTCGTATATCGAGACTTGGTCCGATGGTTTATCCCAATGAACCATGAGTCTAGGAGACTCGTATAGACGTGTAGGTGTTTATAGTGGATAAACACTGAACGGCTCACCGAAGATTCTTAATGGATGGTACGCCAACGTCAATAAGAATCTTCTCGGGTTGAGTAGCATAGTGGTCCTTCGACTTGAGACACCACTGTGGATGTATGAGACATCCTCCACACTTAGATGGCAGTCACGTCACCGATCTATTTAGATCAGACCTCCGCCTGTTCGTTGGGTGTGGATCGATCCTCAGGATATCCTGTGTGTGTCAAGATAGGATCCGTCAGTTCTGTGTACAGAGCATAGGTAGTCCATATATATTAGCAGTCTGTTAAATCTGTGGCCACAGTATACATCGGAAGTAAGTTCCGAGTGTTATTTAGAGATTGCTAATAGATACGTCGACGAGATAATACCTATAGAGATTTGACGTTTACATCTATATCTCTGGGATTATCTGGATACCTGTGACGGAGGGATTATACGTATGCAATGACCTCGACCTGTATGATTCAGCTAGTTTATCCGTGATCGTCATAATCTACGGGTGGATAGATTATTACATGAAATTGGATTTCGTGACGGATATACCTGAATCTAGAGAGTCTCAATAATGAAACATACTCGTAGAGCACTAGAGCAACATTATGAATAATGATGATTATTTATAAATCGTTTAATCGTTAAACGAAAAATACATGCGAACGGGCCGAACCGTCATTTCCTAATTAATGTGTATTTGTATTTAATATATGATATTATTAAATACACATTAATAAATAGTCAAATAAAGGTATTTGACATATATCATCAATATATTATTGAGATATTTAAAGTAAATATAATACATATATTTGATATATTTGTATTTAATTAATTATTTAATTATTTAATTGTTAAATGATTAATATAATTAAAATATAAATATATCACCAAATGATAAAGTTAGGAAATGATTATAAGTGTAATGTTTGACTTTACATTAAAGGAAAGGTTGTCAAATTGATTTTGACTTCTTAAGATATTTGTTCAAAATTGTTTGAAAAAAAAAATATCTTTTTCCTTTATTTTCTTTAATTTCGGCCAATACACTTAATATATAAGAGTTATATTTTCTTAGTTGCATTTGTTGACTTAATTAAATATCTATTAAAGTGTTATTAAGATATTTATCAAGTTGATCAATGTAAGTGAAATGAAATTGAAATTATTAACTTGTATTTGGTTTGGTGAATTTCGGCCAAGGCATCTTTGATACAAGTATATATTGTTTTTCATTTCATTTCATTGTTAACCTAATACACTTTAAAGAAAAACTCCATTAATGGAAGCAAAGGAAGCTTGTGAGAAAAAAGAAGAAATCAAAGAAAGCTTGGATTTTAGTAGTTTTTCCAACTTGCTATTAGAAAGGAAAATGTTCCTTAGGATCTAGGCTTTAACATATGATGTTCTTAGGTTATTTCTTTCTTTATTCCTTGTGTTTTTGTTGATGGAAGTTTGATGAAAGTGTTGAGCATGTATGATGAAGGAAGGTTTGACTATTGTAGTTATAAGCTTTCTTTTAAGGTTTTGGAAACCATGTTGCTAATCTAGAGTTGTTGACCCACTCTTAGATGACCTAGATTTGATCTTGAGTTGTTTCATTGTGTTGAGACTTTGATTGGATGGAAGAAACATGATTGAAAGTAATTGATTTAACCAATTTGGTCTAATTTGTCCAATTTGAAGAAATTGAAAAATTAGGGTTCATGACCAATTCCAAATTTGGGGTTTTCATATATGTTGTGTATTTGGTGTGTATATGATGCATATAAAGTTTCATGTTCATTGGATTACATCTTGATGTGTTTTGATGCATGAAATGACAAAGTGCACAAAATGGCACCAATGTAGTGCATTCGGCCAGATAAGAAATTTGGGATTTTTGTGCTTTTGGTGTTTTGATGTTTTGAACATGCTAAGTTCATCTTAGAAATGATTTAGAATCATTCAAAATTGATTAGATCAATTTCGGACTAAAATGGACAAAATACCAAATAAGGGCAATTTGGTAAATTCACTTAAATATGATTTATTTGAATTTTATTTCATAATTTGATTATTGGATAATTAAATAAATATGTTTATTTAATTAATCCGAGAAAAATTTTGAAATCGGAAGATACGATCTTCCGCCGCTTCCGCTGCGTTACCGGATTCGCCCCTAAAACCCCTACACCGAAGAAGAAGAGAGCACTGGTTTAGGGATGGAAAGGACATTTAGCGTCGAATAATTGACCTTTTAAGCGTCGCATAGTCGACCTAATGTGAGGCGGGTTATATGAAAAAATTAGGGTTTTTTTCCGGGAAATTTAATTTTTAGTTTAAGCGTGAAATACTATATTCGACGCTAAAAGTAAAGACATATAGCGTCGCATACAATTTGCGACGCTAAATGTAAGACATTAGCGTCGACTAGAGTATTCGACGCTAAATAATTTAATTTTTATGTAGCGCGAAATATAACTTCGACCTAAAGTAAAGACATATAGCGGCGACATACCATTGGCGACGCTAAATGTAAGACATTCGGGGGAGATATCGAATGCCAACAGAAGGAGAATCTCGAGTAGCACATGACAATCGTGACTCTTTAATCCCGTTATTGTATCTCTCTGACCCAACGCCCAATATTGGATGCATAATTATCAGGGAATTTAACATTTCAGCCAATCACAAATGATTTTCTCTCCGATTGATTGAGCACATAACTAGCAGGAGGCTTAATAAACCTCGAGAGGATCTTGTAAATGCAATTCACTGCGAATTCTAAGATCTTGTAGGTCCAATCTAGCATTTACATGTCTTTTGTCTTACCCGGAATATTGAATAGTGTACCCACTAACTCTCTCAAATATTTTTCTCTATATGCATTACATCCAAATTATGTCGCAACTCAAGTCCCCCATATTCTAATCAAAGAAAATACTTTTTCCTATCCAATTCAACTCTTCAGGTAACCGTTTTCGATTTTTATCTCTATTATTAGGATGTTTGCCTGTGTGCTGTCTTTGAGATGTTGATGTTGGCAAAGTATGTCAAATGCAGACAATCGACTGGGCTTACTCTGAGGTTCATGTTGCCGTTAAATAATTTACTCCTCCGCCAAGGATGACTCGACTCAAGAAATCTCATGTGCCCCGTGTATCCGATTTTATTCCGTAATCGTTGCGAAGGTGTATGATCCGCACAAACTGGACATGCCATGTATCCCTAGTGCTCCATCCAGATAATGAACCATAGGCTGGAAAATCATTAATGGTCCATAATAATGCGGCATGCATCTGAAAATACTGCTCTGAAGCTGCATCATTGGTATGCACACCCACATTCCATAATGTTTGTAACTCCTCGATCAATGGTCTCAAGTAAATATTTATATCTTTACCAGGTGAACGTCGACCAGGGATAAGCAATGACATAAACATGAACGGATCCTTCATACATTTCCATGGAGGTAAGTTATATGGAATGACAATAATGGGCCAGATGCTATATGAGTTGTACATATTCCCAAATGGGTTAAAACCATCAGAGGCAAGACCTAACCTGACATTACGGGGGTCCTCAGCGAAACGGGGGTACATGTCATCAAATTCCTTCCATTCGTTCCGTCCGCAGGATGTCTAAGTATGCCCTCCGCACCGATCCTCTTTTCATGATGCCACATCATATCAGTCGCTGTGTGTCGTGACATGAACAATCTCTGCAGCCTGGGCGTTAAAGGGAAATATCGCAATATCTTTTGAGGCACTTTCTTCCCCATACCACGGACTTTGTACCGACTTTCACCACATATCGGACAATGTTCAAGTGATTCTTACTCGGCACGAAATAATACACAATCAAACTTTGTATGCATGATTCAATCGAGCGCATGGGCTTAGTAAGTGGAATGAAAGATCCCCTATGGGGAGGGGTCAAAGCCCTTTACCACGATGATTTGCCGCGCCGGTTGATGTGTGTTCGGTTGAATGCAAGATACGTTTAATCGGACATACTGAGCTTGACATTTTTGTTTTTATTCTTTGTGTTGCATGCGTCAGGTCTGGTTCCGTTCGAACGCCTTCTCGAACGCTAAACGAACGCGAACCTTTTGTTTAGCGTTCGAACGCGTCCTCGAACGCTACGCGAACGCACATGCACTTTCTTAGTCTCATCATGCATCAGGTCTGGTTCCGTTCGAACGCGTTCTCGAACGCTATACGAACGCGAACCTTCTGTTTACCGTTCGAACGCGTCCTTGAACGCTACGCGAACGCACATGCACTTTCTTAGTCTCATCATGCATCAGGTCTGGTTCCGTTCGAACGCGTTCTCGAACGCTATGCGAATGCGAACCTTCTGTTTACCGTTTGAAGGCGTTCTCGAACGCTACGCGAACGCACACGCACTTTCTTAGTGTCATCATGCATCAGGTCTGGTTCCGTTCGAACGCATTTTCGAACGCTATACGAACTCGAACCTTCTGTTTACCGTTCGAACGCGTCCTCGAACGCTACACGAATGCTCACACACTTGTTGGTTTCTATATTAGTCCTAAAGAGATTAAGCCATAGAAATACAAGTAACATACATGCAAAGCTTGAAGGATGGCGGAAAATACTTACAAAGCTTTGTGACGAAAATGGTGAAGATGATCCTTGAGCCTCCAGGTAGGAAGTTTCGGCCAAGCAAGAAGATGAAGAGAAGCTGCGAATCTTCAAGTGTTCCAAGCTCCAAGGTGGTTTCCTTATCACCTCTTTTGATCCTTGCTTGTGCTAGCAAAAATGGAGAATGAAAAACAATTTTCTGCCTTTGGTTGGAAGCTCACAGCGTGAGCAAAGGAAGAAGGAGAGGAGTGTTAGCCTTTTGGTTTTCTTTTTCCCTTTTGTACCCAAAAACGTGAGGAGAGAAAAAAATGAAAAGCAAGTAAAATAATGATATCAAATACCAAAATGAATTTTTTAATCAAAAACCCTTCAAAAACCGTGTGAAAGGTTTTCCCTCCAAAATAAAATTCATCATTTCCCATCATTACATTACTTTGAGATTAGAGACAATGTATCATCCCTTAAAGGTGACTAGATACATCCATCATCTATTCGTATCAAGTAATGAGATATCGCGATGCGATTTGCGGATACCACTCGATTCAAAATACGAATGTGTCCGCAAACACTTTCGGGCTCGGTTTCGCTAATTCCGAATTAACGAATTTCCGTCGCGACGTGAATTAAATAATTACGCCTTGCGAAATTACTATTCAGTTCGCTAATGAATTAATTCTAAATTAATTCGTTTGCCCGAATTAAAATCCAATTTTTATTTCGCGTCGAAATCTAATTTCGTTTAATAATATATCGAATATATTTATTTATCGATTAATTCCAATTAATTGATCTCTCTCTCTCTCTCTCCTAATAAGGCATTTTATCCAAGATAAAGTTTCTCTGTTATTAATCCAAGATTAATAAAGTTCGAATCAAACATCATAGGTGAATCTTCAGGAAGCGACCCAAGAGATCTCCGGATATGTTGGCAGTAAATACGGTCGTTGGATAATCCAAACACGTACGTACCTCGTACTACGTTTTTACCGATTTACAAGACAAGGTTGGCTTATAGCAAAGCACCATGCCTACCCAGTCTCCAGAAATATTCTTACTGGAATATTAGATCTATATCAAGCGTAGTATACCGTAGTATCGCGTACATCGATCCAGTATCGAATGATCACACGTTAGGCCTGGGGGGCTGGAAGTGTGTCTGCCCCGTACGAAACATATATCGGACATCAAACAACTAGTCTCTTTAAATCGGACAATCCTGACCTGGTCATATTGTCCCGACGGTTGCAACCTTTTATAGAGTCTAGTTCTGTGTCCTGCGCGATCATCAACTCCATATGTCTGAAGTGATACTTCCATCTTGACATCACAACCAGTACACTACGATTCCTGATAAACCCAGAAGTGGTGAACACAGAACCGGTTAAAGCCCCAACCACCAAAACCAAAGTTTACCGATTGTCGCAAGTACTAGCGATGCAAGTCTAGGTTCAGGTTAAGACCATATACACCTACCCTGATGCGGCCTCCCATAGACACGCAGACATACTACCAATGGGATTCCGCGGGGTCTATCCAGAGCGAAGCTGTTTTCGTACCATCGGTAAAACACAACCTCCTATCGCACTTGCATAAGTATCCTATACTTAAATATATGAGAACTATGCCGTTGTGCCATCACAACATGCACAAATGCAATACTAGTCTATTCCGCATTATCGATGTCCGATCTCGATAATACTCCGACTAGGGATATTTAATGATTAAACCTTTATGTACTGATACTGTCTCATATCATCTCAATACGGAACTAATCATATGGACTTTTGCCATTATATGTCAAAGTAAATAAATTACAAAACGGCAAAAGGCAATTCTATTATTACATAGTTAATTTTGTACAATAATACAATATCATTTACAAAACAGTGACGCTATGGGTCATAATGTCTAACAATCTCCCACTTGGCCTATAGCCAGTCACTCAAGCATCTAATACCTGAACTATGTATATGTCGTTCAAACACATGCGGAATAAACAGCCTTCGTCAGCGGATCTGCAATGTTGTTATCTGATGCGTCCTTCTCGATCTTTACATCGCCACGATGTATAATTTCCCGAATCAGATGGTAACGCCGAATAACATGTTTGGATCGTTGATGAGACCTTGGTTCCTTAGCTTGTGCTATAGCCCCGTTATTGTCACAATACAATGGAACGGGCTCAGCTGCTAATGGAACTACTCCTAATCCAATTAGGAACTTTCGGTTCCAAACTGCCTCCTTTGCTGCTTCTGACGCAGCAATGTACTCCGCTTCAGTTGTTGAATCGGCAACAGTATCTTGCTTGGAAGATTTCCAGCTCACCGCCCCGTTATTCAAACAAAAAATGTACCCGGATTGCGACTTGAAGTCGTCCTTGTCGGTTTGGAAACTTGCATCGGCATACCCAGATACCACAAGTTCTCCTTCTCCGTAAATTAAGAAAGCATCCTTAGTTCGTCTAAGATACTTAAGGATATTCTTAACTGCCATCCAGTGACCTTCACCTGGATCGGCCTGATAGCGACTGCACATGCTCAAAGCATATGACACATCAGGTCGTGTACATATCATGGCATACATGATCGATCCGACTGCCGAGGCGAACGGTATCCGACTCATGTTATCTCTCTCTTCTTGTGTCTTAGGACACATGTCCTTAGATAGAGATATACCACGTAACATTGGCATCAATCCCTTCTTGGATTGATCCATGCTGAATCGCTTCAACACTTTGTCAATATCTGTACTCTGGGAGAGTCCAAGCAGCTTTCTAGATCTATCCCGGTAGATCTTTATTCCCAGAATAAAGGCTGCTTCTCCCAGATCTTTCATGGAGAATTTTAATGAAAGCCAAGCTTTCACCGACGTTAGCATGGGAATGTCATTGCCTATAAGCAATACATCGTCGACATAAAGGACAATAAAAGTCAGTGCTCTCCCACTAACCTTCTTGTATACACAAGGGTCATCTTCGTTTCGCACGAAATTTTATTCTTTTATGATTTCATCAAAACGCTGATTCCATGATCGTGATGCTTGCTTCAATCCATAAATGGATCGATTTAACTTACAAACCTTGTTTGCAAGTCTAGGTACGATAAAAACCGTCAGGCTGTTGCATATAAACATCCTCCAAAAGGTTTCCGTTAAGGAAAGCGGTTTTAACGTCCATCTGCCATATCTCGTAATCGAAATATGCAGCTATTGCAAGCATTATCCGAATGGATTTAATCATGGCAACGGGTGAGAAAGTTTCGTCATAATCAACACCATATTGTTGACGATACCCCTTTGCTACAAGCCTAGCTTTGTATGTTTGCACGTTGCCATCCATGTCGGTCTTCTTCTTGAAGATCCATCTGCATCCAATAGGTTTTACACCTTCTGGTGCATCAACCAGTGTCCAAACTTGGTTGGCATACATGGAATCCATCTCGGACTTCATGGCTTCTTGCCATAAAGCGGAATCAATATCCTGTATTGCTTCCTCATACGTAGACGGTTCATTATCCTCAATAAGATTAATATCTACATGAGGCGAGATCAGGTACCCATACCTCTCAGGTACTGTCCTGACTCTCTCCGACCTACGCGGTCCTTGTGTATATGAAGATTGTGGTACAGACTCATCCTGGATGGTCTGTTCATGTTCCGTCGTTGATTCATTGCCAGGAACAGTATCACTACGATTTTCATCAAGTTCTACTTTCCTCCCACTTACCACTGCATCTAGGAATTCCTTTTCAAGGAAAATGCATGTAGAGCAACAAATACTTTGTTCTCTTGTGGGTGATAGAAGTAATATCCTTTGGTTTCCTTAGGATATCCCACGAAAAGGCATTTATCTGATTTGGGTTCTAGTTTGGTACCTTCCAAACGTTTAACATATGCCCAGCATCCCCAAATCTTCAGGAAAGAGAAACATGGTTCCTCTCTGTCCATATCTCATATGGAGTCTGTTCAACAGACTTTGACGGAACCTTATTCAAAATAAGTACTGCATTGTTTAAAGCGTATCCCCAGAAGGATATAGGTAGCTCAGTGCGACTCATCATCGACCTTACCATGTCTAACAAGGTACGGTTTCTCCGTTCAGAGACACCATTTAATTGCGGTGTTCCAGGAGGAGTCCACTGTGAAAGAATACCATTTTCTTTCAAGTAATCTTGAAACTCATAACTTAAGTATTCGCCACCACGGTCCGACCGCAATGTTTTTAATACTCTTGCCTGTTTGTTTTTCTACTTCGTGTCGAAACTCTTTGAATTTTTCAAAAGTTTCCGACTTGTGTCTCATTAGATACACAAACCATAACGAGATGCATCATCCGTAAAGGTTACGAAGTAATGATATCCACCTCTAGCCTGGCTAGACAAGGGCCCACATATGTCGCTATGAACGAGGGCTAACAGTTCTGTGGCACGTTCACCTTTACCACTAAAAGGTGATTTAGGCATTTTGCCTAAAAGACAAGATTCGCAGACATCATATGAATTAAGATCAAATCCGTCCAAGTACCCACTCTTGGAAAGTGTGGATATGCGAGTCTTGTTAATGTGTCCTAGACGAAAATGCCACATGTAAGCTTCATCTTTTAGATTACTCCTTTTGAGCCTTTGTTTGTTATTTTATGTTTAGGAGATTCATTTATATTCAAAATATAAAGGCCATTGTTTGCAACAGCAGTGCAAATTTCTGCATCATTTTTATATAAATAACACCCAGTGTTTCTAAATACAAAAGTGTGCCCATGTTGGGTTAACAAAGATACAGATATAATATTCCTAGTCAAACTAGGTATATAATAACAGTTCAAAAGTTTAAGCATATGCCCGAGGGCAATTCCAAAACAAAAGTCCCTACAGCCAAAACAGCAACTGGAGTTCCGTTTCCGACTCGTAGGTCAATCTCCCCTTAAGTCAGCATCCTGCTATTCTGCAGATCCTGCAAATCAGTACATATATGAGCAGCACAACCAGAATCAAAAATCCAATTTTTAAAACTAGAAGTAGTCATATTTATCTCAATAACAAACATATCAGAGGCTAGTGCCTTGCCTGCCTTGATATCCTCCTTGTGTCCCTTGCCCATTCGGCAGTCACGTTTCCAGTGACCCTTCTTGCCGCATTTGAGGCAGACATCTTGAGACTTGTCCCTTGGCTTCCCAGAAGCTTTTGTCAACTTGCCTTACCCTTTTTCTTATGTTTCTTCTTCCTCACCCCTCCAGAGCTTGGGCCCAGCCTTTGGCCTCTGAGAGGTCGATGCAAAGTGCGCCTCGCGCTTGCCCCCTTTTTGGAGTTCTTTTTCAGACTCCTTCAAAATGGATAACAACTCTCCAAGAGTGTCATCTGTATCCATCAACTTGTAGTTGATTATGATTTGTTTCCAAGTATCAGGAAGTGACTGCAAGATCATATCTATGGTCAGCTCAGCCTCCAAGACTATTCCCATATTGGCCAACTCATCAATATCGGCGATCATTTGAGCCCCGTGGGCCTCAACTGATGCGCCTTCAGTCATTCGGGCGCGAAAGAGTTTCTTCACCAACTCATATCTCTCCATCCGCTTATTGGAACGGTGGAGATCTCGCAGTCTAGCCATTATATTATAAGGATCCAAGTCCCTATTTTGGCGATGAAAGTGCTGAGTCATCGAAGCTAACATAATAGCCTGAGCTGTGTCACAATCACTGCTGTGAGTTTTCCATAACTCCAGCTCAAGTGGGTCAGTGGGCTTAGGCGGGAGAGGTGTTTGTATAGTGTACAACATCCTCTTAGCCCCAAGGACTATCCTTAGGTTCATTTCCCAATCAGCGAAGTTTGTGCCCTTAAAGACATTGTCACCCATGATGATGTCCCGGACACTTACCTTGCTAGTCATCTCAACTACGATAGTCCAACTATTTAGTTAACGATAAAATGGGTACAGTCTAACTGTTACAAGAAAAAATAACAATGAATTAGTCCAACTAATTTTAATTAATTAAAACGAAATAAATTTGTAAGACTGCGTAAGGCAAAGTATCTGAATGAAATTGCAAATTCACATACTAGCCTCCCACTATTTTCATCAAGTCTCTAACCCTCTGTTGAGAACTCGGGAAATCTTATTTCCTAGTGGGCTAGGATCCCGTTAAATAACACACAACCTTGACTTTGGCCAACAAGCTGTATGCTATTCAACTAGGTAGATCTCACAGATCAATTGGATCCAATCCAATTCCTAGATCCGGTCAGGTGGACATCCAAGTCCTAAACATATTGCATATGCCAATGTATCTAATACATTTTCTAACCATATCCTCCGAATCATCTAGGCCTTGGCTTTGGCACAACAAACCTAATGATTCCAGTTAAGGGGGACCCATTGACAAGGATAGTTTCGTAATCAATGTCGTTGGACAAGAAGTGATCTTGACTTTGACCAACAAATCACAACTTGGACACGACACCGATGTGGAACAAAACTCTCATGATTCAAGTACATCCTAATTGACAAGGTCTTGACTTTGGCCAACAAACCAATGCCAATGGATCTTGAACAAGAATCATTCAATGGAAGGATAATCGCTTAATATAGATTGAGGGTTTTTTGCGTAATTGGCAACCAATTTATTATCTTTGTTAGGTCTCATCAACATACACCTTAAGCATGCTTCTAAAAATCATAAAGCGCGTAAAGTAAATTAATAGTGATATGCGGATGGATATATAACACAACTTGTTCCTAGAACAAATCACTCAATTTCCTCTCCCGCTAGCACTATTCTACTTCTACCCAATTACATAATACAATAAGAGAAACCTCATTTGCATTGAGGGGAATCAGGTGAGAAGAGAATATAAAGAGATAAAAAAGATAAGGCTGGACACGCAGGTCCAATTTATAAATTTTAAATTTACAATAATTTCTAAAATTACCCTTTCCCTTCTAATATCCATCCGATATACACTATTCATTCATCACATACATATATATTCAATCAAGACATGATATACAACCAATCTAATCCAATTAATTAGTGTTGTTTAAGTGATCATCCAATGTTCAAACAATGGTTTTGATTTTGCGCGAGTCCAACTCGTTTGAGAATAAGTACATAAGGTACGAATTCGCGAATTATATCAAACTACTAATTAAATCTAATTTAATTCGTATTCAATATTAATTCAATTTTTTATTCCAAATTAAATGTTTACACTTTTAATGTGCTTTAAAGACTTAGATTCTAAATCTAATCTAATTGGGTCTCAAAGCCCAACTAACATCCAATGTTGTTTAATTAAAGTCCGATGGGCTTTCAATTGATTTATTAAGGCTTGGGCTTTGGTAAATGTGGGTCAAACCCAATTACCAAGCCCAAATAAGGAATCACCCCTAAATACCACAAAATCAATTTCAAGCCCATAAGGCCCAATTAAACTTTAAAGCCCATTATACTATATTTGGACTTAATGGAGTGATTAGGCCCAAATTGGATCCAATCCTTTTGGCCCAACCAAGCCCATTATGCCCAAATATAATATTACAAGCCCAATTTTACAATTAAGCCCATTAATTTAAATTTCAATATCCAAATTTTAAAATTCAATTAATTAAAGTGTAAAAACAAGATTAATACATTAAATCAAATTTCAAAATACCAATTTAATTTATTAATCATCTATTGTTCAAAACATATGTCCAACAAAAAATCAAGTCCATTTTCATGTCCATGTGTATTCGGCCAAATGAGAATTTTTGTGTCGATTTGTTTTTCAATCCGATTGAATCACTAATCTACGTCCCGTATACGTTTTAAGTCATCCAATGATCTAGTACACAAAAAAAAATTCCAACACATCCAATGGTAATACCCATTCGGCCAAGGCTAAATTTTTGGGAAAAATCATCCAATGCATTTTTCTTAAAATTGATCATGTAATATATCATATATCATACATATAAGCATACTTTAGCATCCAATTTTACAAGAACATGCTTCAATCAATTTTCCCCAATTTAACCCTAATGTATTTCATGCTTAAACATGGCTCTGATACCATTGTTGGTTTCTATAATTAGTCCCAAAGAAAGATTAAGCCATAGAAATACAAGTAACATACATGCAAAGCTTGAAGGATGGCAGAAACATACTTACAAAGCTTTGTGACGAAAATGGTGAAGAGGATCCTTGAGCCTCCAAGGTAGAAGTTTCGGCCAAGCAAGAAGATGAAGAGAAGCTGCGAATCTTCAAGTGTTCCAAGCTCCAAGGTGGTTTCCCTATCACCTCTTTTGATCCTTGCTTGTGCTAGCAAAAATGGAGAATTAAAAACAATTTTCTGCCTTTGGTTGGAAGCTCACGGCGTGAGCAAAGGAAGAAGGAGAGGAGTGTTAGCTGTTGGCGACTTGGTCGCGTAATTGGATTTTGATGACGTCAACGCAATTGACGACTTCGACGTGCAAACACGAAGCAATTCAAAAAGTGTCGAAGCCAAGGAGTGAAGAGCGAGAATGTGAAGACTAGCGGCAAATCGAAGATAATGATTAAGAGCTAAATTTTATTGTAAGTGAGTTTAATCAAGTGATCTAAAGCTCTTAGGAATCATACATTTTGCATCACTTGCATTTAAAATGGATTAGAATGCTTAAAGAATCATTTGCACTTTATTTGCACAAAAATGAATTTCTATGCACAAGTGCATCGGTAAATGATCTTCCAAAAACTATCAAACGGTTGAATTAAACTTCAAATGATATACCGTTAGATAGATATGTGTCTCTAGTTTTCTACGGTTCAAACGGAACATAATTCCGATGCATAGAACTTTTGCTAGAGCCTTTTTAGTACAACATGTTCAGATGTGCGTTTTCTGCATACACGTCACATTAGAAAAATTCCATAAAATTCATCTTAATGTTTTTGGAGCTGAATGTTTTATAGAAGCTAGATCTATGTGTCTAGTTTATGTAGAAATTTACGGATCATGATTGGAATTTTCTAGAGAAGGTTACGGCCAAAATACAAGTGTCATCAGTCTTAACTGGTCAGCACATACTGAAACCAGGGAGCTCCATGCCGGTCCCCATGCCGGTTTGCTCGCCGGTCTCCATGCTGGTTTTAGCTGAGAAAATCATGCTCTCTGGAACCAGGGAGCTCCTCGCCGGTCTCTCGCGGTTTGCTCGCCGGTCCAACGGCTAGTTTTTGAACGTTATGTTACCGTTGGAGCCCTAGGACCGGCATGCCGGTTTCCTCGCCGGTCTCGCTGTGAGTTGGCTAAAGCTTTGCATATTATTATAAATAGAACCCCAAATCCTTTGCCTCAAGTTAGAGATCTAGAAAACCTTCATACACATTCTCTAAGGCAAACAAAGAGTGTCATACACCTTCATATCATAAACACTCATCCAAGCTCACACACACACCTTCCATACATTTAGTGAGCTTAGAAACACTTGGGTTTGCTCTCACACAATCTTCTTATTATTTGTGAGTGCCCAAGTGTGTTTTAATTCTTCTTTATCAAAAACATTTGTGATTTGTGAAATCCCATCGTTTGGGTAATTTGTAAAGGTTGTGAGTGCACCTACGTAGAAAACTCAATCTTCTAAAAGGTTTCGAGTGCGCCTTGGCGGAAAACTCTTGGTTACGAGTGAACCACGGAAAACTCGATTCTAGTGGAAATCTTCAAGCGAGGCTTGGGGAGTGGACGTAGGCACGTTTGGCCGAACCACTATAAATCGTGGTGTCGTATTTCTCTTTCCCTTAACTTTTACTTATTTGCAAGTTTGATTACATTTATAATATTGATTAGAAACTTGCATATAGGCTATTAATTGGAATAGAGAAAATTGCCTAAAACTCCCACTTGGTAATAAGAGCTTAAAGGCAAAGATTTTATAATTCCGCATTTATAGCGATAACCCAATTCACCCCCTCTTGGTATAGAGATTTCTTGTCGCTATTGCTTGTAGGTACTTTCATTAGCCTTTTGGTTTTCTTTTTCCCTTTTGTTACCAAAAACGTGGGGGAGAGGAAAAAATGAAAAGCAAGTAAAATAATGATATCAAATACCAAAATGAATTTTTTAAGCCTTCAAAAACCGTGAAAGGTTTTCCCTCCAAAATAAAATTCATCATTTGCCATCATTACATTACTTTGAGATTAGAGACAATGTATCATCCCTTAAAGGTGACTAGATACATCCATCATTTATTCGTATCAAGTAATGAGATATCGAGATGCGATTTGCGGATACCACTCGATTCAAAATACGAATGTGTCCGCAAACACTTTCGGGCTCGGTTTCGCTAATTCCGAATTAACGAATTTCCGTCGCGACGTGAATTAAATAATTACGCCTTGCGAAATTACTATTCAGTTCGCTAATGAATTATTTCTAAATTAATTCGTTTGCCCGAATTAAAATCCAATTTTAATTTCGCGTCGAAATCTAATTTCGTTTAATAATATATCGAATATATTATTTTATCGATTAATTCCAAATTAATCGATCTCTCTCTCTATCTCTCTCCTAATAAGGCATTTTATCCAAGATAAAGTTTCTCCGTTATTAATCCAAGATTAATAAAGTTCGAATCAAACATCATAGGTGAATCTCAGGAAGCGACCCAAGAGATCTCCGGATATGTTGGCAGTAAATACGGTTGTTGGATAATCCAAACACGTACGTACCTCGTACTACGTTTTTACCGATTTGCAAGACAAGGTTGGCTTCTAGCAAAGCGCCATGCCTACCCAATTCTCCAGAAATATTCTTACTGGAATATTAGATCTATATCAAGCGTAGTATACCGTAGTATCGCGTACATCGATCCAGTATCGAACGATCACATGTTAGGCCTGGGGCTGGAAGTGTGTCTGCCCCGTACGAAACATATATCAGACATCAAACAACTAGTCTCTTTAAATCGGACAATCCTGACCTGGTCATATTGTCCCGACGGTTGCAACCTTTTATAGAGTATTAGTTTTGTGTCCTGCGCGATCATCAACTCCATATGTCTGAAGTGATACTTCCATCTTGACAACACACCCAGTACACTACGATTCCTGATAAACCCAGAAGTGGTGAACACAGAACCGGTTAAAGCCCCAACCACCAAAACCAAAGTTTACAGATTGTCGCAAGTACTAGCAATGCAAGTCTCAGGTTAAGACCATAACACCTACCCTGATGCGGCCGTCCCATAGACACGCAGACATACTACCAATGGGTTTCCGCGGGGTCTATCCAGAGCGAAGCTGTTTTCGTACCATCGGTAAAACACAACCTCCTATCGCACTTGCATAAGTATCCTATACTTAAATATATGAGAACTATGCCGTTGGCCCTCACAACATGCACAAATGCAATACTAGTCTACTCCGCATTATCGATGTCCGATCTCGATAATACTCCGACTAGGGATATTTAATGATTAAACCTTTATGTATTGATACTGTCTCATATCATCTCAATACGGAACTAATCATATGGACTTTTTCCATTTATATGTCAAAGTAAATAAATTACAAAACGGCAAAAGGCAATTCTATTATTACATAGTTAATTTTGTACAATAATACAATATCATTTACAAAACAGTGACGCTATGGGTCATAATGTCTAACAACACTTTCTTACTCTCATCATGCATCAGGTCTGGTTCCGTCCGAATGCGTTCTCGAACGCTATGCGTTTCCGTTTTTCGTGTCGAAACGGTTTTTTCGACGCTACATGTTTCCGTTTTTAGCGTCGAAACCGTTTTTTCGACGCTAAATATAAAAAATTAGCGTCGGATTTAATTTAGACGCGAAAGAATCAAGGACCTGTCGGTGGAAGCTTCATAACTCTTTAGCGTCGAACAATTGTTCGACGCTTTAAAGTATTATTTTTGGCGTCGAATATCAAATTCGACGCTAATTGTTGCCGGTTTTAGCTTCGAAACCGTTTTGTCGACGCTAAATATAAAAAAGGTAGCGTCGAATTTAATTTAGACGCGAAAGAATTAAGGACCTGTCGGTGGAAGCTTCATAACTCTTTAGCATCGAAAATATTTTCGACGCTAAAAGTATTATTTTTGGCGTCGAATATTCAAATTCGACTCTAATTGTTTCCGTTTTTACCGTCGAATTTAATTTAGACGCGAAAGAGTCAAGGATTTGCCGGTGGAAACTTCATACACCTTTAGCGACGATATATGTTCGACGCTACAATTATATTTTTGGGCGTCGACTCCGTGTTTCGACGCTAAAAGTGAAATATTTGGCACCAAAAATTATTGCAATAATATAATTATTCAGCGTCGAATATTATTCGATGCTAAAAGTTCTGTTTTTAGCAGCGTTCGGCTTCTTCATTTATCCATTTATTCTTGTCATTGTAATGCGTCACACGGAAAAAATCTGGAAATGATTGCACCTCACATGTGCTACTCTGTTATAAACAAAAATAAATTCAATATTATTCCAGATAGTAAAAACAATTAACTGTTAAATTTTACGTTAGGATATATTTACCTCAGAATGTTCGGCACGATGTTGGATAAATGGCTTCGAACCTCCACGGTGGTTAAAACGCAAGTGACTTCGATTTTCCGCATTTGCGTGACATTTATCCTGTATTCACGAACACTGTAAGTACCGAAAACAAAGACAATTATAAATTTCCGTTTATTTCAAATTTACCTCGTGTTTTTTGCTCGACCAAAGCTCACATAAGAATGTCCAGTCTTGTTCCTCTATAAATCAGGTTTGTGTTGTGGAGCATTTGAAGGTCCATGTTCGTCGAATATTGGTTTCAAGACTTTTGTTCTATAATCTTTATAACTTTTCCCCATGTGGTAGTCAATATATTGTTGGACATTCACTTGGGTCACATCGAAGTCGAACCATTCCTACATGAAAATTCGAGTAAAATAAGTATAAAATAAAAATGTTAAATAACAAACAATATCGAAAACTTACAAGTAGCGAAGGGAATAGCTGGTTCAGTTTCGTCTCCCACGGTATCTTTCTCCAAGATACGTAGTTTTGGGGAGCTTCATATCGAGCTGTAGCTCCTATGGCTGTATATTAAACGCTGAATTATGTTTGTCCGACTTGAGTGTGTCCATCATCTGATATCTCTATCCGGATACGACCGTGAGCCTTAACGTACTTAGCCAACCCCAGGCCACGAGTGCGTCCTCGACCCTCACTGTACTGGACTCACCTGTGCTAGCAGAGAAATCACCATGGCCAGTTGCCCTTGCTGATGTAGATGAGTCGCGGTAGCCCGTTTGCGATTGCCCGGTGCCATTCTGCAAAAACCCATCGCATTAGCGTCATCAAATTCCAAAATTCTTATACATATACATACATATCCATACAAGTCAATACAACTTAACAAAGCGCTTATAACATCGAATGCTCACTTTCGTTTTCAAATTCATTCATTCATTTATTCATTTCACATATGCATTCATTATCCATATAATCTACGAGTTCCATCATACACGTACATACACCACAGTCACACACTCAATGGGATACATATAACCAACCACGAAGCACACAATCACACGACTTGTCATGCACACGTTCGTATGGCGTTCTTTAACGCGTTCGAACGGACAAATTCCAGTGAGCTCACGTTCGTATGGCGTTCTTTAACGCGTTCGAACGGACCAATTCCAGTGAGCTCACGTTCGTATGGCATTCTCGAACGTGTTCGAACGGACCAATTCCAGCGAGCTCACGTTCGTATGGCGTTCTTTAACGCGTTCGAACGTCTAAGGCAAAAAGTGGGTGTTCGAACGCGTTAAAGAACGCCATACGAACGTGAGCTCACTGGAATTGGTCCGTTCGAACGCGTTAAAGAACGCCATACGAACGTGAGCTCACTGGAATTGGTCTGTTCGAACGCGTTCGAGAACGCCATACGAACGTGAGCTCACTGGAATTCAACTTATCAAACAGTTATAATTAACCAAAGAGGGCACAAATTCAAACTTAACATTATATAAATATTAACCAAAGAGATGATGATTTTGAAGACGAACAGCAGTATTTGCTGCTGTTCTTGGGCAAGAAACAAGCAGCAAATGCTGCTGTTCTGGGCAAGAACAGCAGCAAATGCTGTTGTTCTTGCAAAAATTCATCATCATCTATCATCTATCATCATCATCATCATCATCATCATCAATTTCATCAAAAAATAATTCATCAATTTCATCAATAATATCATCAAACTCATCCTCAAATTCATCCTCATAAATAATTTTAAATCAACAAAGGAGACTTACCTGTTGATTTCCTTCGTTCGTCACTGTTGGAGAATGAGGTTGCAGTTTTTTGCTTCTGAGCCGAGGAAGAAGAGAAGCACTGGTTTTAGGGATTTAAAGGACATTTAGCGTCGAAATAATTGACTTTTAGAGTCGCAGTAGTCGACGCTAATTGTTAGGCGGGTTATTGAAAAATTAGGGTTTTTTTTTCCGGGAAATTTAATTTTTATTTAGAGTCGAAATACTATATTCGATGCTAAAGTAAAGACATATAGCGTCGCAATACAATTGGCGACGCTAAATGTAAGACATATAGCGTCGACTAGAGTATTTCGACGCTAAATAATTTAATTTTTATGTAGCGTCGAAATATAACATTCGACGCTAAAGTAAAGACATATAGCGTCGACATACAATTGGCGACGCTAAATGTAAGACATTCGGGGGGAGATAAGGTCGAATGCCAACAGGAAGGAGAATCTCGAGCAGCACATGACAATCGTGACTCTTTAATCCCGTTATTGTATCATCTCTGACCCAACGCCCTGTTGGATAATATGACCCATAGCGTCACTATTTGTACAGATCATGTTGTTGTTGTACAAATTAACTATGTGACAAGGAAATTGCACTCTCATCATTTGTGATTAGATCACCATAGATATATAAATGAAGAGAGGTCCATATGATTAGTTCCTGGATTGAGATGATATGAGACAGTATCAATCCCCGAAGGATTAATCATTAAATATCCCTAGCCGAAGTATTATCGAGACTGGACATCGATAATGCGGAATAGGCTAGTATTGCACTTGTGCGTGTTGTGAGGGCACAACGGCATAGTTCTCATATATATAAGTATTGGATACTTATGCAAGTGCGATAGGAGGTTGTGTTTCACCGATGGTACGGGAAACAGCTTCGCTCTAGATAGACCCCTCGGAATCCCATTGGTATTATGACTATGTGTCTATGGGAGGCCGAAATCGAGGTAGGTGTGTATAGCCTTAACCTGAGACTTGCATCGCTAATACTTGCGATAATCGGTAGACTTTGGTCTTGGTGGTACAGGGCTTTAACCAGTTCTGTGTACACCGCTTCTGGGTTTATCAGAGAGTCGTAGTGTATTGGGTGTGATGTCGAGACGGAAGTGTCACTTCAGTCATATGGAGTTGATGTCACGCAGGATACGGTACTAGTGCTCTTGAGTGTTGCGCAACCAATCGGGATATTGTGACCATGTCATGTATATCCGATTATAGAGACTATGTTACCAGACATCCGACATGTGCTTCGGACGGGGCAGACACTTATCCAGCCCCAGCCCTAGCACGTGATTATCCGATACTGGGCCGATATACACAATACTACGGTATACTACGCTTGATACAGATCTATATATTCCTGTAAGAATATTTCTGGAGAATTGGGTAGGCATGGCGTTTGCTAGAGGCTAACCTTGTCTTGTAAATCGGTATAAACGTAGTACGGGTACTTACGTGTTCGGATAGTCCGACGACCGTATTTACTGCCAACAATCCGGAGATCTCATGGGTCGGTCCCGAAGATTCACCGATGACGTATTACTCGCACTTTGATTAATCTGGGATTAATTAGAAGAGAGAGATAGAATTAATCTGGGATTAATTCGATGAGAGAGAAAATTAATCTGGGATTAATTGCGGAGATATTTTATCTGGGATAAAATATTAATTAAAGAGAGAGAACGATTAATTTGGAATTAATCGTTAAAATTAATATATTCGATATATTAATCGAAATTGGATTTTGACGCGGAATTAAAATTAGATTTTAATTCGGGCGAACGAATTAATTAGAATTAATTCGTTAGCGACGGAATAGTGAATTCGCTAGGCGTAATCACTTAATTACGACGCGACGGAAAATTCGTTAATTTGGAATTAGCGACCCGAGCCCGAGAGTGATTGCGAGCGCATTCGCATTTCGAATTCGAACGCGGCACGCGAGTCACACATCAAGCGTCAAATCGCTAGTCGCGTCAATCGTCAAATCAATTGTCACTTTGAGTGATATGACTTGACAATATGTCACTTTATATAAGTGAATAGATGTGATGTGACTTAAAGTAAAAAGTAGAAATGATGGGTAATAAGTTGATGAAAGCTTTTGCTTAATTTTAAATAGAAAAAGTAAATGGTTTATTATATATATAATGTTGGAAATTATATAAACCTTTTTACATTTTATTTTTTCTAACTTGTCACTCTCCTCTCACATGCAAAGGATAAACGTCCTTCTCTCTTTCCCTCCTTTTTCTCTTTCTCTCTTCACGATTTTGGCAACAGTCTTCTCTTCTTCTTGTTCTGTTTTCTGCCGAGCAAATGGAGAAGGGAAGGTGACGTTTTGTGCAAACTTAGTGCTAGCACACACCTTGAGTGATACAAAGGTGATAGGGAAGTGAGTTTGTGAGCATGGAAGCTTGAAGCTTTGAGCTTCAATGGAGTTCATGCATGGCCGAACATGGAGGAAGCCAAACCAGTCCAAATCGCACAGCCCACTGCATTTGGAAGCCATTGCCGAGCTTGGAGGGAGCTTAAAAACGCACCTTGTTCTTCAAACATCAAAACCGAATTCAATGTGAGTTGATTCCGCCACCTCCTTTGATGTGTTCATATGTCGTTTTTATGCATGTTTTGTGATCCTTGGGACTTGATTTAACTCCAACAATGGTATCTTGAGCCAATTGATGCATAAAACCGAATTAGGGTTCTTGAGTAAATTTGGGCCTTTTGATTTAGCTTGATTCTGACAAATTGATGTTCAAGAATGCTTAGATATGATCTAATTTAAGTTATATGTAATCAATTTGATAAATAATTCATTGGATTGATTTTCCCCAATTTGCTTATTTTGGTCAAAACTTTAATTTGGGTAAACTCGATTTAGGCATGATTGGTTGAATTGTTTGATGAAATATGCTGAATGAGGTTGAATTGAAGTTATGCATGATCAATTTCAAGAAAATTGGATTAGATCAATTTTCCCCAATTCTAGGTTGAATATGAAATTGAAATTGGGTTGGTAAAATGTGTTTGAGCATGTTTTATTGAATTGGATGTTTAAGTATGCTTAGAACATGTTTAATTGAGATTGTGTGTGATCATTTTTATGATTGGATTGGATTCAATTTTTCCCCAAATTGGATGCTTGGCCGCGAAAATTGAATAACCCTAATGTCTTGGTAATTTTGTTTTGTTTGATCATTGGATGACTTAAAACAATTGGTTAATGTTGTTTTGAAGTTCAATTGGATTGAATTTTGATTTGGAACATTTTCCCTTTTAAAGTGGCTTGGCCGAATTTTAAAGAACATGAAATTCTTTGTGATTTTGTTGTTTTAATTCATTGGATGAATTGAATTGATTTGGGAAATTAAGATTGTGGACTCAATTGGATTGAAACCGAATCGAATTGAAAAACCCCTAATTGCCGAGACTTGAAAGCATGTTAATTGGGTTTGATTTTAATTGAATTGTGTTGGACACTATTTGGTTTGTAAAGTGCATGATTAATTAGGCTAATTGATATTTAGAAATGTTAATTGGGTAATTGATTGTGTATTACACTTAGGTTAATTAATTGGGAAATTTGGAATTTTATAAGTTAATAATTTAGGCTTGATTTTGGAAATTGGGCTTGTTAGGTTGTAATTGGGCTTTTGGGCTTTGTTGTAACAAAGTTGGGTTTAGGCAAAATTGGTTGGATCCAATTAGGCCCAAAACCGAATCCAAAAGGTCCAATTATGACTTAATGGACCTTAATTATTTAATTGGGCCTAATGGGCCAAAATTAATTTAAAGGCTTATGGGGTAACTCCCGGATTGGATTTTGGTTGTTCGGTTGACCCGAGTTGACCAAAAGTCCACGCCTATAGAAATTAATTAAAAGCCCATTGGACTTTAATTAAATAAAACATTAGATGTTAATCGGGCTTTGAGACCCGTTGCGATTAAATTTGGAATTTAAGTCGTAAAGGTTCGTTTAATAAGAGTGTAATATTTAATTTAGAATTAAATAATGAATTAGAATTAAATACGTATTAAATTGGATTTAATTATGTAATTTAATTTAATTCGTAGAAATTGTACTTTGAGTACGTGTTGCAATACGAGTTTGACTCGAACAAAAATCAAATCTTTGTTTGAACATTGGATGATCACTAATAATCAAGATTAATTAATTTGATTGATTGATTGATAACATGCTTGTATGAATACATGGTTGTGATGTTTGAATAATGTATATCGGATGGATATTAGTCGGGTGGGCGATTTTGGAAATTGTAATAAATTTGATTTATTAAATTGGACCTGCGTGTCCAGCCTTATCTCCTATTTCTTTGTATTCTCTTCTCACCTATTCCCCTCCATGTAAAAGAGGTTTCTTAGAAGTGTAGTGTAACGGGTAGAAGTAATACAAGTGCTAGCGGGAGAGAGAAAGTGAGAGATTTGATCTAGGATCAATGTAAAATATCCATCCGCATATCATTATTATTTTATTTCATACTCGCTTTATTATGTGTTTAGAATGCATGCTTAAGGGTGTATGATGATGAGACCTTAACAAAGATAATTAAATTGGTAGCCAATTTGCACGAGAAAAACCCTCGTTAAATATCATGCGTTTTTCCTTCCATTGAGTGATTCTTACTCAAGATCCGAGATTGGCAGGGGTTGTTGGCCAAAGTCAAGCCCTTGTCCATCAAAGATGTGTTTTAATCACGAGGCTTTGTTCCATATCGGTGTCGTGTCCAAGTTGTGGTTTGTTGGCCAAAGTCAAGACCACTTCTTGTCCATTGACATTGATTACGAAGCTTCCATGTCAATGGGTCCGCGCTTGACTGGAATCATTAGGTTTGTTGTGCCAAAGCCAAGGCCTAGTTGATTCAGAGGAAATAGGTTAGGGTATACATTCGATGTATAGGCATATATAAGATATATGTTTGGGACTTGGATGTCCACCTACTGGATCTAGGAGTTGGATGAGATCCAATTGATCTTCGAGATCTACCTAGTTAATTATCATACAATTTGTTGGCCAAAGTCAAGATTGTGTGATATTTAACGGGATCCTAGCCCACTAGGAAACACGGTTTCCCGAGTACTCGACAGAGGGTTAGAGGCTCGACGAAAAATAGTGGGAGGCAAGAATTGAATTTGCAATACTCGTTCAATTACTCGCCATATGCGCTCATTTAAATTATTTCGTCATTAGAATAAATGTTAGTTAGACTAATATTTAAATTGTTGTTTTAATAAAACAGTTGGACTGTATTATACTTGATTATATATAATTGGATTATATTAATCAATATATTTGAATTAATTAATTTCAGTTTACAGTTGATTTTATAATTGGATTATAGTAATCAATGTAATTGAGGTTAATTAATTTGGATTATATTTGATTATATAGTTGGACTATTATAATCATTATAATATATAAAGTACCACTTATCGTTGATTAAATAGTTGGACTATTGTAATCAAGATAAAATTGAAAAGTTGGATATTTAAATATAATCTAGGATTAAAATATTTTAAATGATTTAATTTTCAAATTGGGAATAAATAATAGGTTACTTTATTGATAAAATAACTTATTATACCTTTAGCCCAAAATTAAGCAAGATAAGTAGAGCATAAAATCTTGGAAGATTTTGTGATGATGACTTTAATGCTTAATTTAATATACTTGTCATAAATCTAATTTTGGATTTAAGAAGTATTAAAATTGCAATTTATAATTCTTGGAGAATTAATTGACTATTCATGTAAAGTCAAAGTTTGCAATTGGGCATGTAGCACGAGGTGCACATTCCTTTCAATATTCTAAAACCCAAGGCTTGGCCTAAGTTCCTAAAATATTGAAAAGGATAATTGACATATCCCAAAGTGACTACCATTTGGATATGGAAGACACAAAGGAATTAAAGAAAGGGCGAGGCTCTAACTTTAAAATGTTTGTCTTAGTTATGTTCACAGCTAGTATTGAAATTAGATTTTAAATACTTAGTGTGGTACATAAAATATATGTGTGATATTCAGAATCTGCTTTGAGCAGGATACTGACTTCAAGCTGAGATTGCTCTGCGAATCGGAAACGGGACGAAAGTCGCTGTTTCGACCGTAGATACCTAAGTTTAGGAACTACCCTTAGGGGTATATGCTTGAATTAGGAACTGTTATAATGTAACTAGTTTGACTAGAGACATTATCTCTTTATCAGTGTTTAATCCGTTGCGGATAAAACCTTTATATTATAGAACACTGAGTGTTTTATTATATAAAGATGATACTGAGATAAAACATTAGATGTGAATAACAGAATTTATATTTTGAATATATAATTAAAATCTCAAACATATAAATGACAAATAAATAGCTTAAATTGATTTGATCAATAGAGACTTATTCGTGGCATTGTTGTCTCGGACACAATTTAACGAGACTCGTATATCCACACTTTTGAAGAGTGGATACTACTAGGACTGATTTGACTATTCAAATAAGGTCTGCGAATCTATTTTATTAGGTAAAGTACCTAAAATACTATTTACTTGGGTAATAGTGTAAGTGCCACCGATCTATTAGCCCTATTCATGGTGAAGTTAGTGGGCCCATATCTAGCTAGGCTAGATGTGAACATGAATATTTCGTGACCTTAACGGATGTGGCATCACGTTATGGTTATGTGTTTCTTTTGAAGAAACAAATCAGAAACTTTAAAGTTTCGACACGAAATACATAAACAGATCGGCTATAGCATTATTCCGCCACGGTAAGACCGTAATGGAAAATACTTTAGCAGTAAGTTTCTCGTATACTTGAAAGAGTATAGTATTCTTTCAATGAGGACTCCTCTTGGAACACGTCATTTTGACGGTGTGTCCGAACAGGATTAACCGAATTTTGTTAGACATAATAAGGTTAATCACGAGTCGCTTTAAGCTACCATTTCCTTCAATAGGATATGTACTAACAGTGCAAACTTATTTAGAATAAGGTTCCATATAAATCTGTTTGACAGATATCATATTAAGATATGAACGGGAAAGAAACTGGGTTTCTCATTCCTGACTATTTGGGCATGCTTGGCATATGTTTGGATGATACCGAACTAAAACCCAAATATGATAAGTGCCAATTGTAGGTCATCATAGGGATACCATAAGTATTGTACTTAACACCTCACTAGAGAACAATTAGATTGTTGCTCTCCATGCGGTTTTCCTGAGAGGAATACCGATATGCAGTGGTAAGTGGGAGGATAGTATAACTCGATGAAAATCAGAGTAATACTGTTCTAGGCACTGAATCTTAATGGAACATATATAGTTCATCAAGGATGAAACTATACCATTAATCTTCGAATACACAAGAACAAAGGAAGTGATACGAGGTATCGACTCCCTATTATGACAAAGTGTCATGAGTCCGAAATGGATTCCATGTATATCAATATGTTTGGATTGAAGCAAGCATAAGGTTCTTGGAACTGACGTTTTGAAATAATCAAAATAGTTTATGATTTGACTCAAAACGAAATAATTCTTGTGTATATAAGGAGGTTAGTGGGAGAGGGCACTGACAATGAATTCCCATAAAACAATCGGTGAAAGCTTGGCTTTCATAAGAAATTCTCCGTAGAATTCTGAGAGTAACAACCTTTATTCAAGGAATAAAGATCTACTGGGCTAGATTTGGAGTTGGTAACACTCTCTGAGAAATTGTACATTTAAAATGTACTTGTATTGGTGTCTCATACGCTTTGAGCATATGGAGTCACAATCGGGTCAATCCAAGTGATAGTCACTGGATTGAAGATTAAGAACATCTGTTAGTATCTGAGAGAACTAAAGATGTTGTCTTAAACTATGGAGATGGAGAACTTGAAGTGACTGGGATCACTGCTGCAAGTTTCCAAACCGGTAAATATTACGGTACTATAAAGTTTGATCACGGTGCAGTGAGCTGGAAATATTCCGAGCAAGATAACTGTTGCCGAATTAACAACAAATGCGGATTATTGCTGCAGCTGAGGCAGCAATAGAAGCCATTTGGATCGATAATAAATCTAATTAGATTAGATATTGTTCTGTTAGCAGCTGAGCTAGGCGTCAGCACAGGCTAAAGAATTAAAGGTCTCATCGACGATCCAGATATATACTTCTATATCATCTGATTCGTTCGGATCATACATCGTGGCGATGTGATGATCGTGTAAATCGCGTCAGACGATAATTAAGCAAATCCGCTGACGAAAACCTTTCCTCAGCAATTTGAGCGAATTGTACATAGTTCGGGTGTTAGACACTCGAGTGACTGGCTATGTGCCAAGTGGGAGATTGTTGGATAATATGACCCATAGCGTCACTATTTGTACAGATCATGGTGTTGTTGTACAAATTAACTATGTGACAAGGAAATTGCACTCTCATCATTTGTGATTAGATCACCATAGATATATAAATGAGAGAGGTCCATATGATTAGTTCCTGGATTGAGATGATATGAGACAGTATCAATCCCCGAAGGATTAATCATTAAATATCCCTAGCCGAAGTATTATCGAGACTGGACATCGATAATGCGGAATAGGCTAGTATTGCACTTGTGCGTGTTGTGAGGGCACAACGGCATAGTTCTCTCATATATAAGTATGGATACTTATGCAAGTGCGATAGGAGGGTTGTGTTTCACCGATGGTACGGGAAACAGCTTCGCTCTAGATAGACCCTCGGAATCCCATTGGTATTATGACTATGTGTCTATGGGAGGCCGAAATCGAGGTAGGTGTGTATAGCCTTAACCTGAGACTTGCATCGCTAATACTTGCGATAATCGGTAGACTTTGGTCTTGGTGGTACAGGGCTTTAACCAGTTCTGTGTACACCGCTTCTGGGTTTATCAGAGAGTCGTAGTGTATTGGGTGTGATGTCGAGACGGAAGTGTCACTTCAGTCATATTGGAGTTGATGTCACGCAGGATACGGTACTAGTGCTCTTGAGTGTTGCGCAACCAATCGGGATATTGTGACCAGGTCATGTATATCCGATTATAGAGACTATGTTACCAGACATCCGACATGTGCTTCGGACGGGGCAAGACACTTATCCAGCCCCAGCCCTAGCACGTGATTATCCGATACTGGGCCGATATACACAATACTACGGTATACTACGCTTGATACAGATCTATATATTCCTGTAAGAATATTTCTGGAGAATTGGGTAGGCATGGCGTTTTGCTAGAGGCTAACCTTGTCTTGTAAATCGGTATAAACGTAGTACGAGGTACTTACGTGTTCGGATAGTCCGACGACCGTATTTACTGCCAACATATCCGGAGATCTCATGGGTCGGTTCCCGAAGATTCACCGATGACGTATTACTCGCACTTTGATTAATCTGGGATTAATTAGAAGAGAGAGATAGAATTAATCTGGGATTAATTCGATGAGAGAGAAAATTAATCTGGGATTAATTGCGGAGATATTTTATCTGGGAAAAAATATTAATTAAAGAGAGAGAACGATTAATTTGGAATTAATCGGTAAAATTAATATATTCGATATATTAATCGAAATTGGATTTTGACGCGGAATTAAAATTAGATTTTAATTCGGGCGAACGAATTAATTTAGAATTAATTCGTTAGCGACGTGAATAGTGAATTCGCTAGGCGTAATCACTGAATTACGACGCGACGGAAAATTCGTTAATTTGGAATTAGCGAACCTGAGCCCGAGAGTGATTGCGAGCGCATTCGCATTTCGAATTCGAACGCGGCACGCGAGTCACATCAAGCGTCAAATCGCTAGTCGCGTCAATCGTCAAATCAATTGTCACTTTGAGTGATATGACTTGACAATATGTCACTTTATTAAAGTGAATAGATGTGATGTGACTTAAAGTAAAAAGTAGAAATGAAATGGGTAATAAGTTGATGAAAGCTTTTGCTTTAATTTTAAATAGAAAAAGTAAATGGTTTATTATATATATAATTTGGAAATTATATAAACCTTTTTACATTTTTTATTTCTAACTTATCACTCTCTCTCTCACATGCAAGGACATACGGTCCTTTCTCTTTCCCTCCCTTTCTTTTCTCTTCTTCACGATTTGGCAACAGTCTTCTTCTTCTTCTTGTTCTGTTTTCTGTCGAGCAAATGGAGAAGGAAGGTGACGTTTTTGTTGCAAAACTTAGTGCTAGCACACACTTGAGATGATACAAAGGTGATAGGGAAGTGAGTTTGTGAGCATGGAAGCTTGAAGCTTTGAGCTTCAATGGAGTTCATGCATGGCCGAACATGGAGGAAGCCAAACCAGTCCAAATCGCACAGCCCACTGCATTTGGAAGCCATTGCCGAGCTTGGAGGGAGCTTAAAAAACGCACCTTGTTCTTCAAACATCAAAACCGAATTCAATGTGAGTTGATTCCGCCACCTCCTTTGATGTGTTCATATGTCGTTTTTATGCATGTTTTGTGATCCTTGGGACTTGATTTAACTCCAACCCCCAATATTGGATGCATAATTATCAGGGAATTTACCATTTTCAGCCAACGCAGAATGATTTTCTCTCCGATTGATTGAGCACATAACTAGCAGGAGGCTTAATAAAAACTCGAGAGGAGTCTTGTAAATGCAATTCATTGCGAATTCTAAGATCTTGTAGGTCCAATCTAGCATTTACAGTGTCTTTTGTCTACCCGAAATATTGAATAGTGTCCCACTAAACTCTCACAAATATTTTTTTCTATATGCATTACATCCAAATT
This sequence comes from Zanthoxylum bungeanum, assembly GCA_019454045.1. NCBI lineage: Eukaryota > Viridiplantae > Streptophyta > Magnoliopsida > Sapindales > Rutaceae > Zanthoxylum > Zanthoxylum bungeanum. The sequence continues at coordinate 55,540 of SKCR01035834.1, forward strand.
ATGTCGCAAACTCAGAGTCCCCCAATATTCTAACTCAAAGAAATATTTTTTCCTGTCCAATTCAACTCTTCAGGTAACCGTTTTCGATTTTATCTCTATTATTAGGATGTTTACCTGGTGTGCTGTCTTTGAGATGTTGATGTTGGCAAAGTATGTCAAATGCAGACAATCGACTGGGCTTACTCTGAGGTTCATGTTGCCCGTTAAATAATTTACTCCTCCGCCAAGGATGACTCGACTCAAGAAATCTCATGTGCCCCGTGTATCCGATTTTATTCCGTAATCGTTGCGAAGGTGTATGATCCGCACAAACTGAACATGCCATGTATCCCTTAGTTGCTCCATCCAGATAATGAACCATGGCTGGAAAATCATTAATGGTACATAATAATGCGGCATGCATCTGAAAATACTGCTCTGAAGCCATCATTGGTATGCACCGTTGGGGTTGGTGCTCAGAGCGCCAATCCGGACCGTATTTATGTCTGATTCATGAATACGAACATCCCCTTATTCCATAATATACTTATTTATGGTTGCACCTCTTTTTCTTATTATACGTATTCGTTCGATTGATTACGATTAGGATTGAACTAAATATGGTTAATGATATGTATATATAGACAAAGGCCCGATAATCTCTAATGCAGGCCACAGTTACAAAGTTAGTTTGTAATTGACATTGGGAAGTGTCACTGTTATATGAATATCTCAAACATAGTTCCTGCGTCAAAGATTTGCTACACAAGGGCGGTTAGTCAAATCCGTTGAGACCAGTACTGTCGTATATCGAGATCCTTGGTCCGATGGTTTTTCCCAATGAACCAGGAGGTTATGGAGAAACTCGTATAGACGTGTAGGGTTTATAGTGGATATAAACACTGAACGGCCACGAAGTTCTTATGGCTGGTACAGCAGTCAATAAGAATCTTCTCTGGTTGAGTAGCATATTGGTCCTTCGACTTGAGACACCCACTGTGGATGTAGAGACATCCTCCACACTTAGGATGCAGTCAGTCACCGATCTATTTAGATCGACCTTTCGCCTGTTCGTGGGTGTGATCGATCCTCAAGATATCCGTGGTGTGTCAGATCGATTGATGAGTGATAAATGTATCACTATTTCCCACTCATTTAACTTAATATTTTGTATAGTTTCTTGAGTTTTGTGAATATTTTGATGTGTTTTGTGTTATTTTGTAGATAAATAAAGTTTCATGACATTCTGGAGGTGATTTGGAGCAAAACTGTGAAATTTGGTGAAATTTGGCAAAAAGGGTATTTTGGTAATTTTGGACGTCCCGACACAAAAGGGTATTTTGGTAATTGTCCCGACACCGAAATAAAATTTCAAGACATTCTGGAGGTGATTTGGAGCAAAACTGTGAAATTTGGCAAAAGGGGTATTTTGGTAATTTTGGACGTCCCGACGCAAAGGGTATTTTGGTAATTTGGGCGTCTGCCACGTGTCAAAGATTCAACGAGCCGTCTTTTTTAGCACACCACGCCACGTGTCGAAATTTCAGCGATTCAAGAAATAATAATAATAAAATAATAAAAATCAGAAAAAATAATAAAAAATTCAAATCAAAAAAATAATAATAAAAATTAGATTTTTTTTGCCTATAAATAGATTTCGAATTTTTAGTTTCAAATGTACCTCTTCCTCTGAAATCCTTATAAATAAAATAGAGTTCTTCTTATTTTCTTCTTTTATTCAGTTTTATTTACGCTTTGTAGTAGTAATTCTATCCATCCATGAGGGGGTAACCTCTTCATGCTGAGGTAATAAGGTAATTCTTTTACTATTGCTTTTAGATTAATCTCCCTTAAAATATGATATATAAACTATTTAAAATCAGATTAATAAAGGATACCGCCATTCCGGACGGTTGGTTATTTAATTTAATCTGGTTAACCTGACTTAATGAGGATACCGCCACACTGGACGGTTGGTTTAAGTTTATATTTCTGTTCCGCCTTATGGCTGGTATATTTGAATTTGACTTAATCAGGATACCGCCATTCTGGACGGTTGGTTTAAAATATCACAAGTTATATATTATTATTTTATGGGAGATATCTAAATAGTATATAGTAGAAGTTATTTCCTTTTACCTTAGCATTTCATTTATTTATTTTAATTACTTTCTGCAATTTCATTTTTTGTCTTTTAAGTTTATATCAGCTTTAGTTATGTGTTGTAACTAAGTTAAATATCTAGGGTTGTGATTAAATCTAATATCACCGGATTTAAAAAGGGTTAGATTATAGTTGGGGTAATTAAAAGAGTTATTTGTTGAGTCATAATCTTAATGCTTTTTATTAACCGATCACTAATAAAATTGATTAGGTAAACTTAAAATGAACTAGACATAGGGATTTTAAGTTTAAAACCTTAGTCTCAACAACCCACGATCTTCCTTAAGGATAGATAAACCTTTAATAGATTTCCTTACAGGATAGGAATATACCTGTCGGGCGGGGGTAGTCTTAATTGGAACTTAACCTTAATGAATCTAGGTAATTTAATTGACATAGACATATGGTTCAATTGGATTATACTAGGTATTTGTAAATGATCATTCGGAAGAGGCTTTTACATAATTTAGTGTTCCAGATTAATAATTCAATATTTTACCCAACTATAATATAACTACTTCATCTTTTAATAGATATTAGAAAGATTCACAACCCTAGATCTTTAAGTCTTTTATTTTCCTTAGTATTTTCTTTTGTCTTTTTATTTTATTTATTTTGCAACGCCACATTCAACCAAACAAACAAACAATCTCTCTATTCTCCATTTAATTAGATATTTGTAAATAAATAGTTCAACAATTAATAACAATAGTAGGAATTAAGTCCTCGTGGGATCGATATTTTTATACTACTTGAACGATACGTGCGCTTGCGTTATACGTGTGTGTTTACGCCGGTCTAGTTTTTGGCGCCGTTGCCGGGGACTTATTTTTCTTGAGTTGTTAATTTTGAAACTATCAAATTTACTTATATCTAATTTTCTTTCTTTTATTTTGTAATTTTTATTTCTTTTGTTTTCAGGTGATTAAAAAATGGAACACTATTGGGAGATTGAAAGATTACGAACTTTACAAGAAGATACACCCCAAATCCGGGAGCAACAGTCCGATTTTCTGAGGCCTGTTGTCCAACACAATGATTATCACTGGAATTCAGAATCAAGCAATACTACATTTGCTCAACAGAATGAAATGGGGAGATGTGTAATTTGTGATGGTAACCACCCGAGCGATCAATGTATTTACCTTTCAGAGTGGCAGAATTTTTGGAATCAACCAAGGTACGAAGAATCATCACATTTTCCATCTTATCCACCATCTTCCTTCGATTCTTATCAAGAACCAGAACCATCTGAGGAAGATCAATTGATTCACATGTTCAAAGAACAAGCAGTTCGATTTGATGCACAAATTCAGAGTAACGCAGGATCCATACAGAGAATGACAGATCAGATCAGACAATTAATAGAAAACCAGAGCTATATACCTCAAGAATCATTTTCAAGATGAAGCCTCAGAGTACCAAACATTTCACGATGACACTTTAGAAAAAAGAGGAGGCTGAGGAGAATCAAGAACCAGAGGTATCAGTTCAGGAACCCGAACCGCAAAGTCTCGATTTGATTTCTATTTTTCAGATTCTGACGAGGATGAAAACTGAGCTGTTTGTACCAACTGCATCAAAAATTGAGGATGAAATTCTGTATTCTCAAAATGAAGATCTTGGAGATTCCATTGCACAAATGTTTGATGAAGATCTACCTGAGCCAATCATTTCAACCAGATCAGAGGATGAAGACCTAAAATCTAACATTTCTCCTCAGGTTGAAAATTTGAAACATGTATTTCACAGATGACAGATGAAGAGCTGAATGCAGAAATTTTCAAATACATCTGTGAAGAAAAGGTGGAGCAAGAAACAGAGCAAATGGAGGAGCAAATGTCTGACTTTATTAAAGATCCAGAGCATTCAGGAAAACATCGCTGTTTTGGGGAGTACAAACCAAGATATCAACCAGAAGCTTGACAGAATGGAACTTCCATTCCAAGTCAAGCACCATACGAGACCTCCTGATTTTCTTTCTTTCTTTTCAGGAACCACTGGAGCAACAAAGATCAAAAAGGTGGCACGAGCACTGAATGAGACAAAATTCTTTTTGCCACTTTACCGTTGGAAGAGACCCTTCAAAAGCAACGCTCACGGGATTGTCTTTGATCGGACATCCAAAACGACGCTGAAACCTCCTTAACAGATAGATTTCAGTCACGTCTGGCTGAAGACGAAAAATTTAGCGCTAGCTGGGAGGCAACCCATTTAACCAGGTATATCTTCTAAACTCTTCTTTACTGTTTAAGACATTGGGGACAATGTCTCATTTAGGTTTGGGGGTGAGGAATAGTTAATAGTACTTGTTTGTATTGTGTTTTTATTTTTAGTCCAAAATTTTTCGAAAAATACAAAAAAATTAAAAAATTAATAAAAACAAAGGGCATATTTAAAGCTAGGTGATGGTTTGGTGTCTTCCTTCACTCACTACCTTTTTATAAGGAAAAGCTGTGGAGGCACCTAGATAATCATTCACTTGTAGCGTGTTGTGACAGACTAGTTTGGAGGACTCGTTGTTTATTCCTGACAACAAGCGATAAGAGCCTAAGGGGCTTGGGTATTTAAGTGAGCCTCGCTCCACCTTCCCTCTGGGGAATCTACAACGGGAAGTCCATTCGACAGTTAGTCACACCACTGGCACGTACAAGTATAAACGTTCACTCGCTTGAACTTTAGTCCTAGTTTGAAATTAAACTTTAAAAAAAAAAATGTAAATTTATAGTTTATGACTAGTAGAAATATGTTGGTTGTTATGTTGACTAAAAAGATGAAATTGGTAAGAAATAGCTGTGTAAGGAATTTCCACTCCTGAGACGTATTTCAAACCTAATTCAAAACAAGTTAATTTTTGTTTATTCACTTTTGAATTATTAAATCTGTAAATTCTCCATAAAACTGACTAAAATGAATCTTCATATACTTAGTTAGCAGATATTATCAACATACATGGTAACATACAGACATAGGCTAAAATTGAAAAGTTTGTAATATTCAGTGCTCTAGTTTAATTGGGAAGAAGCATCTAAAAAAAAGTGATGGAATAAAAAAAAAAAAAATACATCTGAGATCCGAGTTATTAAGTCTGTAAGGGTATTTTAATACCTAGTGCCCTAAAACCAACTGGTTTGGGAGTCATTGGCCCAAAGCTCGCTACATGGATCAAAAATGATAAAAATATATATATATATATATATCTGAAGTCTGAGTAATTAAGTCCTTAGGGGTGTCTTAACACCTGATGCCCTAAAGCCAACTGGTTTGGGAGTCACCGACCTAAAGCTCGCTACATAGATGGAAGATATTGTATATAAAAAAAAATAGAGAAAAAATCAAAGAAAAAAAAAATCAGAAAAATCAGAAAATTTATTCCATTACTACAAAAGGTGTGAAATCTGATAAAACTTTAGGACAAAAATATTACTCTCTTATCAACTGCACTTATGACCGTTGTGGGCAAAAATGAGTTGTTTAATATTTTGTTGGCTGTGTATATGAAGAATGGTAAAAATAATCGGAGAATTTACTTATTTAGTAATTTAGAATGAAACAAAACAACTAATAACTTGGAGTAGAAGTTTCACATGATTAGTCACTAACTTCTTTATTTCTCTTGTCTTTTTGCTTTTGTGTGCATTAGTTTCACTACCTTTTTACTTTTGTAATATGTTTGTGGGTATCATTGCTGTAAACCTTCACGAGACTACAACTCGTCCACTAGGGACACCTAGGGGTTTAAAGGCTTGTTGCATATGCTAAATGCAATCGTGATCCCTACGAAAGTGGCTTAGTTAAATTTATATGTTATTTTATTTTGTATTTTGCTCGAGGACTAGCAAAATGTTAGGTTTGGGGGTGTGATGAGTGATAAATGTATCACTATTTCCCACTCATTTAACTTAATATTTTGTATAGTTTCTTGAGTTTTGTGAATATTTTGATGTGTTTTGTGTTATTTTGTAGATAAATAAAGTTTCATGACATTCTGGAGGTGATTTGGAGCAAAACTGTGAAATTTGGTGAAATTTGGCAAAAAGGGTATTTTGGTAATTTTGGACGTCCCGACACACAAAGGGTATTTTGGTAATTGTCCCGACACCGAAATAAATTTCAAGACATTCTGGAGGTGATTTGGAGCAAAACTGTGAAATTTGGCAAAAGGGGTATTTTGGTAATTTTGGACGTCCCGACGCAAAGGGTATTTTGGTAATTTGGGCGTCTGCCACGTGTCAAAGATTCAACGAGCCGTCTTTTTTAGCACACCACGCCACGTGTCGAAATTTCAGCGATTCAAGAAATAATAATAATAAAATAATAAAAATCAGAAAAATAATAAAAAATTAAAAATCAAAAAATAATAATAAAAAATTAGATTTTTTTGCCTATAAATAGATTTCGAATTTTTAGTTTCAAATGTACCTCTTCCTCTGAAATCCTTATAAATAAATAGAGTTCTTCTTATTTTCTTCTTTTATTCAGTTTTATTTACGCTTTGTAGTAGTAGTAATCTATCCATCCATGGGGGGGTAACCTTCATGCTGAGGTAATAAGGTAATTCTTTTACTATTGCTTTTAGATTAATCTCCCTTAAAATATGATATATAACTATTTAAAATCAGATTAATAAAGGATACCGCCATTCCGACGGTTGGTTATTTAATTTAATCTGGTTAACCTGACTTAATGAGGATACCGCCACACTGGACGGTTGGTTTAAGTTTATATTTCTGTTCCGCCTTATGGCTGGTATATTTGAATTTGACTTAATCAGGATACCGCCATTCTGGACGGTTGGTTTAAAATATCACAAGTTAATATATTATTATTTTATGGGAGATATCTAAATAGTATATAGTAGAAGTTATTTCCTTTTACCTTAGCATTTCATTTATTTATTTAATTACTTTCTGCAATTTCATTTTTGTCTTTTAAGTTTATATCAGCTTTAGTTATGTGTTGTAACTAAGTTAAATATCTAGGGTTGTGATTAAATCTAATATCACCGGATTTAAAAAGGGTTAGATTATAGTTGGTGGTAATTAAAAGAGTTATTTGTTGAGTCATAATCTTAATGCTTTTTATTAAACGATCACTAATAAAATTGATTAGGTAAACTTAAAATGAACTAGACATAGGGATTTTAAGTTTAAAACCTTAGTCTCAACAACCCACGATCTTCCTTAAGGATAGATAAACCTTTAATAGATTTCCTTACAGGATAGGAATATACCTGTCGGGCGGGGGTAGTCTAATTGGAACTTAACCTTAATGAATCTAGGTAATTTAATTGACATAGACATATGGTTCAATTGGATTATACTAGGTATTTGTAAATGATCATTCGGAAGAGGCTTTTACATAATTTAGTGTTCCAGATTAATAATTCAATATTTTACCCAACTATAATATAACTACTTCATCTTTTAATAGATATTAGAAAGATTCACAACCCTAGATCTTTAAGTCTTTTATTTTCCTTAGTATTTTCTTGTGTCTTTTTATTTTTATTTATTTTGCAACGCCACATTCAACCAAACAAACAAACAATCTCTCTATTCTCCATTTAATTAGATATTTGTAAATAAATAGATTCAACAATTAATAACAATAGTAGGAATTAAGTCCTCGTGGGATCGATATTTTTATACTACTTGAACGATACGTGCGCTTGCGTTATACGTGTGTGTTTACGCCGGTCAAGTTTTTGGCGCGTTGCCGGGGACTTATTTTTCTTGAGTTGTTAATTTTGAAACTATCAAATTTACTTATATCTAATTCTTTCTTTTATTTTGTAATTTTTATTCTTTTGTTTTCAGGTGATTAAAAAATGAACACTATGGGAGATTGAAAAGATTACGAACTTTACAAGAAGATACACCCCAAAATCCGGGAGCAACAGTCCGATTTTCTGAGGCCTGTTGTCCAAACAATGATTATCACTGGAATTCAGAATCAAGCAATAATACTACATTTGCTCAACAGAATGAAATGGGGAGATGTGTAATTTTGATGGTAACCACCCGAGCGATCAATGTATTTACCTTTCAGAGTGGCAGAATTTTTGGAATCAACCAAGGTACGAAGAATCATCACATTTTCCATCTTATCCACCATCTTCCTTCGATTCTTATCAAGAACCAGAACCATCTGAGGAAGATCAATTGATTCACATGTTCAAAGAACAAGCAGTTCGATTTGATGCACAAATTCAGAGTAACGCAGGATCCATACAGAGAATGACAGATCAGATCAGACAATTAATAGAAAACCAGAGCTATATACCTCAAGAATCATTTTCAGATGAAGCCTCAGAGTACCAAACATTTCACGATGACACTTTAGAAAAAGAGGAGGCTGAACAGTATCAACAACCAGAGGTATCAGTTCAGGAACCCGAACCGGCAAAGTCTCGATTTTATTTCTATTTTTCAGATTCTGACGAGGATGAAACTGAGCTGTTTGTACCAACTGCATCAAAAATTGAGGATGAAATTCTGTATTCTCAAAATGAAGATCTTGGAGATTCCATTGCACAAATGTTTGATGAAGATCTACCTGAGCCAATCATTTCAACCAGATCAGAGGATGAAGATCTAAAATCTAACATTTCTCCTCAGGTTGAAAATTTTGAAACATGTATTTCACAGATGACAGATGAAGAGCTGAATGCAGAAATTTTCAAATACATCTGTGAAGAAAAGATGGAGCAAGAAACAAAGCAAATGGAGGAGCAATGTCTGACTTTATTAAAGATCCAGAGCATTCAGGAAAAACATCGCTGTTTTGGAGTACAAACCAAAGATATCAACCAGAAGCTTGACAGAATGGAACTTCCATTCCAAGTCAAGCACCATACGAGACCTCCTGACTTTCTTTCTTTCTTTTCAGGAACCAATGGAGCAACAAAGATCAAAAAGGTGGCACGAGCACTGAATGAGACAAAATTCTTTTTTCCACTTTACCGTTGGAAGAGACCCTTCAAAAGCAACGCTTACGGGATTGTCTTTGATCGGACATCCAAAACGACGCTGAAACCGCCTTAACAGATAGATTTCAGTCACGTCTGGCTGAAGACGAAAAATTTAGCGCTAGCTGGGAGGCAACCTATTTAACCAGGTATGATCTTCTAAACTCTTCTTTTACTGTTTAAGACATTGGGGACAATGTATCATTTAGGTTTGGGGGTGAGGAATAGTTAATAGTACTTGTTTGTATTGTGTTTTTTATTTTAGTCCAAAATTTTTCGAAAAAATACAAAAAAAATTAAAAAATTAATAAAAACAAAGGGCATATTTAGAGCTAGGTGATGGTTGGTGTCTTCCTTCACTCACTACCTTTTTATAAGGAAAAGCTGTGGAGGCACCTAGATAATCATTCACTTGTAGCGTGTTGTGACAGACTAGTTTGGAGGACTCGTTGTTTATTCCTGACAACAAGCGATAAGAGCCTAAGGGGCTTGGGTATTTAAGTGAGCCTCGCTCCACCTTCCCTCTGGGGAATCTACAACGGGAAGTCCATTTGACAGTTAGTCACACACCATAAATTCGTTGGCACGTACCATAAGGTATAAAAAGGTGCGTTCACTTGGTCGCTTGAACCTTGAGTGGGGAGTCCTAGTTGTGATCAATCCTTCGTCAGCGAGAGCCTTTGAAAAAAAAAAACATGTAAATTATAGTTTTTATGACTAGTAGAAATATGTGTTGTTATGTTGACTAAAAAGATGAAATTGGTAAGAAATAGCTTTGTAAGGAATTTCCACTCCTGAGATGTATTTCAAACCTAATTCAAAACAAGTTAATTTTTGTTTATTCACTTTTGAATTATTAAATCTGTAAATTCTCCATAAAACTGACTAAAATGAATCTTCATAAACTTAGTTGGTAGATATTATCAACATACATGGTAACACACGGACATAGGATAAAAATTGAAAAGTTTGTAATATTCAGTGCTATAGTTTAATTGGAGAAGCATCTAAAAAAAGTGATGGAATAAAAAAAAAGTTTTACATCTGAGATCCGAGTTATTAAGTCTGTAAGGGTATTTTAATACCTAATGCCCTAAAACCAACTGGTTTGGGAGTCACTGGCCCAAAGCTCGCTACATGGATCAAAAAGATGATAGAAAATAAATATATATATATCTGAAGTCTGAGTAATTAAGTCCTTAGGGGTGTCTTAACACCTGATGCCCTAAAGCCAACTGGTTTGGGAGTCACCGACCTAAAGCTCGCTACATAGATGGAAGATATTGTATATAAAAAAAAAATAGAGAAAAAATCAAAGAAAAAATCAGAAAAATCAGAAAATTTATTCCATTACTACAAAAGGTGTGAAATCTGATAAAACTTTAGGACAAAAATATTACTCTCTTATCAACTGCACTTATGACCGTTGTGGGCAAAAAATGAGTTGTTTAATATTTGTTGGTTGTGTGTGTATATGAAGAATGGTAAAAATAATCGGAGAATTTACTTATTTAGTAATTTAGAATGAAACAAAACAACTAATAACTTGGAGTAGAAGTTTCACATGATTAGTCACTAACTTCTTTATTTCTCTTGTCTTTTTGCTTTTGTGTGCATTAGTTTCACTACCTTTTTACTTTTGTAATATGTTTGTGGGTATCATTGCTGTAAACCTTCACGAGACTACAACTCGTCCACTAGGGACACCTAGGGGTTTAAAGGCTTGTTGCATATGCTAAATGCAATCGTGATCCCTACGAAAGTGGCTTAGTTAAATTTTATTATGTTATTTTATTTTGTATTTTGCTCGAGGACTAGCAAAATGTTAGGTTTGGGGGTGTGATGAGTGATAAATGTATCACTATTTCCCACTCATTTAACTTAATATTTTGTATAGTTTCTTGAGTTTTGTGAATATTTTGATGTGTTTTGTGTTATTTTGTAGATAAATAAAGTTTCATGACATTCTGGAGGTGACCAGGAGCAAAACTGTGAAATTTGGTGAAATTTGGCAAAAAGGGTATTTTGGTAATTTTGGACGTCCCGACACAAAAGGGTATTTTGGTAATTGTCCCGACACCGAAATAAATTTCAAGACATTCTGGAGGTGATTTGGAGCAAAACTGTGAAATTTGGCAAAAGGGGTATTTTTGTAATTTGGACGTCCCGACGCAAAGGGTATTTTGGTAATTTGGGCGTCTGCCACGTGTCAAAGATTCAACGAGCCGTCTTTTTTAGCACACCACGCCACGTGTCGAAATTTCAGCGATTCAAGAAATAATAATAATAAAAATAATAAAAATCAGAAAAAAAAATAAAAAATTCAAAAATCAAAAAAATAATAATAAAAAATTAGATTTTTTTGCCTATAAATAGATTTCGAATTTTTAGTTTCAAATGTACCTCTTCCTCTGAAATCCTTATAAATAAAATAGAGTTCTTCTTATTTTCTTCTTTTATTCAGTTTTATTTACGCTTTGTAGTAGTAATTCTATCCATCCATTAGGGGGTAACCTCTTCATGCTGAGGTAATAAGGTAATTCTTTTACTATTGCTTTTTAGATTAATCTCCCTTAAAATATGATATATAAACTATTTAAAATCAGATTAATAAAGGATACCGCCATTCCGGACGGTTGGTTATTTAATTTAATCTGGTTAACCTGACTTAATGAGGATACCGCCACACTGGACGGTTGGTTTAAGTTTATATTTCTGTTCCGCCTTATGGCTGGGTATTTGAATTTGACTTAATCATGATACCGCCATTCTGGACGGTTGGTTTAAAATATCACAAGTTAATATATTATTATTTTATGGGAGATATCTAAATAGTAATAGTAGAAGTTATTCCTTTTACCTTAGCATTTCATTTATTTATTTTAATTACTTTCTGCAATTTCATTTTTTGTCTTTTAAGTTTATATCAGCTTTAGTTATGTGTTGTAACTAAGTTAAATATCTAGGGTTGTGATTAAAATCTAATATCACCGGATTAAAAAGGGTTAGATTATAGTTTGGGTAATTTAAAAGAGTTATTTGTTGAGTCATAATCTTAATGCTTTTTATTAACCGATCACTAATAAAATTGATTAGGTAAACTTAAAATGAACTAGACATAGGGATTTTAAGTTTAAAACCTTAGTCTCAACAACCCACGATCTTCCTTAAGGATAGATAAACCTTTAATAGATTTCCTTACAGGATAGGAATATACCTGTCGGGCGGGGGGGGGGTAGTCTTAATTGGAACTAACCTTAATGAATCTAGGTAATTTAATTGACAGACATATGGTTCAATTGGATTATACTAGGTATTTGTAAATGATCATTCGGAAGAGGCTTTTACATAATTTAGTGTTCCAGATTAATAATTCAATATTTTACCCAACTATAATATAACTACTTCATCTTTTAATAGATTAGAAAGATTCACAACCCTAGATCTTAAGTCTTTTATTTTCCTTAGTATTTTCTTGTGTCTTTTTATTTTTATTTATTTTGCAACGCCACATTCAACCAAACAAACAAACAATCTCTCTATTCTCCATTTAATTAGATATTTGTAAATAAATAGATTCAACAATTAATAACAATAGTAGGAATTAAGTCCTCGTGGGATCGATATTTTTATACTACTTGAACGATACGTGCGCTTGCGTTATACATGTGTGTTTACGCGGTCAAGGATCTGTCAGTTCTGTGTACAGAGCATAGGTAGTCCATATATTATTAGCAGTCTGTTAAATCTGTGGCCACAGTATACATCGGAAGTAAGTTCCGAGTGTTATTTAGAGATTGCTAATAGATACGTCGACGAGATAATACCTATAGAGATTTGACATTTACATCTATATCTCTGGGATTATCTGGATACCTGTGACGGAGAGATTATACGTATGCACTGAGCTCGACCTGTATGATTCAGCTAGTTTATCTGTGATTGTCATAATCTACGGGTGGATAGATTATGCACATGAAATTGGATTTCGTGACAGATATACCTGAATCTAGAGAGTCTCAATAATGAAACATACCCGTAGAGGACTAGGGCAATTTTTATGAATAATGATGATTATTTATAAATCGTTTAAACGTTAAACGAAAAATACATGCGAACGGGCCGAACCGTCATTTCCTAATTAATGTGTATTTGTATTTAATACATGATATAATTAAATACACATTAATAAATTATCAAATAAATGTATTTGACATATATCATTAATATATGTATTTGAGATATTTAAAGTAAATATAATACATATATTTGAGATATTTGTATTTAATTAATTAATTAATTATTTAATTGTTAAATGATTAATATAATTAAAATATAAATATCTCACCAAATGATAAAGTTAGGAAATGATTATAAGTTGCAATTGTTGACTTATACATTAAAGGAAATGGTTGTCAAATTGATTTTGACTTATTAAGATATTTGTTTAAATTGTTTGAAAAATGAAAATATCTTTTTCCTTTAATTTTTTGCTAAATTTCGGCCATGACCCTAATTGAATATAATGGTTATATTTTTCATGTTGCCATTGTTGACTAAGTTGAAATTGTCATTAAAATGTAATGATCATTTTATCAACTTGGCAAATGAAATTGAAATGAAATGAAACTAGTATAACTTGCATTTCCTTTTGGCCAAATTCGGCCAAGGCATTCATTTGGGCAAGTATATTGTTTCATTTAATTTTAGGGTTTAAGGAACCTTTTCACTTTATCAAAACTCCATAAAACAAGGCAAAGAAGGTAGAGAGAAAAGAAAAGAAAAACAATGAAAAGCTTGGAATTTAGTAAGTATTTCCAACCTTCCATTAGAGAGTAATTTGTTCCTCTTGTTGTGGAAACATATTGTGATGTTCTTGAGTTTTTCTATTCTTTATTCTTTGTACTTTTGATGGATAAAAGTTTGATGAAGGTGATTTGCATGTATGATGTTGGAAGTTTATTACTAGTGTAGTAATAAGCATTCTTTTAAGGTTTTAGAACCTTGTTGCCATTCTAGAGTTATTGACCCACTCTTAATGACCTAGAATTGTTCTATAGTTGTTTCATTGTGTTGAGACTTGATTTGGATGGAAGAAACATGATTGAAGTATTGGATTTAACCAATTTGGTCTAATATGTCCAATTTGATGAAATTGAAAAATTAGGGTTTAAGACCAATTCCAAATTTGGGTCTTTTCATATATGTTGTGTATAATGATGTGTATATGATGCATATAAAGTTTCATGTTGATTGGATTACATCTTGATGTGTTTTTGAAGCATGAAATGACAAAGTGCACAATATGGCACCCTAATGGTGCATTCGGCCAAATGGTCAAAATTGGGATTTATGTTGCCTTTGGTGTTTTGATGTTTTGAACATGCTAAGTTCATCTTAGAATTATTTAGAATCATTCAAAATTGATTTGATCAATTTCGGACTAAAATGGACAAAATACCAAGTGTAAGGGTAATTCGGTAAATTCACTTAAATATGATTTATTGAATTTTATTTCATAATTTGATTATTGGATAATTAAATAAATATGTTCATTTAATTAATCCGAGAAAAAGTTTTGAAATCGGAAGATACGATCTTCCGCCGCTTCCGCTGCGTTACCGGATTATGCCCCTAAAACCCCTACAAAATGGTATCAGAGCGAGTCTGATTCTAGGCCTCCATAAATGATTAGCTTATTTTATTCAATGTTTAATCATGTTTTCTTGACTTTATACATGAATTTTATAATCTAATTTGATTAGATTTAGGGTGTATGACACTTAATGGAATATCCCCACTTAATAAGGTTTTAAAGTAACTAGTATTTGGAATACTTGTTTCTTGGTCCGTCTTGTCAATACGGTTTATAAATATCTTTTCGTTGACTACATCCGAGACCGTGCCTCTGCTGAGGATGTAGCTGATAGAATTTATATTTATGCCGAATGTATATTAGATACTAGATAAATTCAAGCGAAAGCGGAATCCTGAACGTGCCCTAGTTGTCAGGGTACGCAAGTAACTTGAGTTTATCATTGACAAGTTTAACCTTGGTACGTCTCCTTGTGGGCCTGCCTTCGCAGCGACAACGAGAAACGGCCAGGACCGGAACCTCGGAGTCACTAGTGAGTGATTGACAATTAGTTGTCTACCTGTGAATATATGTAGGCGAGACCGTGCCTCTGCTATGAGTCGAAATATATTCATGGGGTCCTCTTCCCATTATGGAATTCGATTTAATTATTGAATTCTCGTCTTTCCGTTGGGGATTACGACATTACATAAAAATAGTGGGAGGCACTGCTAAGTTTAAAATATTCCATAACTTAGGCAGTGTATGTTATTTTGGAAATTGCCGCTTGTTTGTTTCCTTATTCTATTGTTTATATAGAATTAAACTTTTATTTGCTGCACACATATTTTGATATGTTATCTGACTAGACTCTTGGTTGCAGTTATTCTAGAATAGGTTCTAGCTACTAATAGATTAGGATATTATTAGATTAGTCTAAACCATCGAGAACTGTTGTTCCGATTTTCTTAAAAATAAAGATGGTTAATGACTTAGTTTCTAAGTCATGATAGATAATCTAGATAGATATCCCCTTTAGGATATAATACTTTAGAGACAATAGTTTCTTATGCAGTAAGAATTTACTTGAATTAGTTCATGTCTCGAGATTCTTGACTGGCATTTAGAAAGCCCCATTAGGTATTTGTTTATCTCGTAATGACGTTTCTTAGCTTTAATTACCTTTAGAGGCAATGTGTCCGACATGATTTGCTAATGAATTATTTACAATTGTTGTGAATAGTTGAATGCAAATAGTAAAGCTAAAGAAAGGAGATTCATATATTTGTGTATAGAAAATATCGATTTTCACAATACTACAACTATAGGTATTGGATACCAGATCTCCCGTCTACTTATTTGAAATATTGGTTAACGATTGTTTTGATATTTGATATCGGAACTTGCGACTATTGGATAGTCACTTGTTCTTTATAAACAATTGTTACATATTTTATAATAACTAGTAGTGTCATTGACGTAGATATAAACATTAAGAAAAATTATTCGGTAAAGTAATAATTTAGAACGGTGCTTTATGAATTTAATCACTTAAGTATTGGATGCTCAATCCGTATGGTAAATGATGGTTTGATACTAGATAACACCACACATCCTTGTCCATTTAATGAATATTGTATTCAGGAAAGTGATTAAGATCTCGTTTAACCAATGATTGTCATTGGACCACCAAATTTATTTAACTGATACATTGGATGTATGTAGTTTAATAAATAATAATTGCTTAAGGTAGTTTTCTTTATTTCGTAACTTAGTTGATGAATTGTCATAACTTAGTTACGTGTTTCTGAAGGAACACATATTGAAAGTCTTGAAAGTATCAAGAACTTTCAACCTGTTCTGATGAAACATAGATTGAACATTTTTTACTTGTTCAAATATATTCAATCTAAAGGTTTTAGAGAATTCTATCCTCAAAATTCATTACATGTCTTTGAACTGTTCAAAGATCTTTGATACGATCAACGTATGAATTTAAAGCAATTAGTTCTAAGGTTATTCAGTGAATATGATTCATATTCAATATTATTCTTCCACGATTCCATCTTGATGGAATTGAGTAGTGGAGCAATCGAATCTTATATGATTTGATTCGTTGATATTGAATGTTACCTAATTAGTTTCAATACTCTTGGGGTTATGCTCCAGTAACACTAATTCATCTCTTTAATTAATGTTCCATTATTTTCTACAGTTGCATATATGATATGTATAGGTAGAAAATTTGAATCTTGAAAAGTTTGAGATTTCAATCTTTCTTTTATATAATAGTTATATAATAAATTACTTACACCTCGGAGGTATAAGTAAAATTTATCGTTTATTCTGTTTAATAGAATATTGTATTCTATTTAATAGAATATCTTTCCTACGATTCTAAGTAATATAATCGTTTTATTACTTGGTGTGTAACATCAGATGTTAACTATTGTAGAAAAGACTTGACTTATTGAAGTCAAATGTGAGAATGATAAATTATAAATGGAACTACGTAATTAATAAGATTAAACAACCCTTATACATCTTCCGTGCAAGTCCAATAGGATAACAGAAACATTCACGAGTATTTGATACTTAATGGTTCCGTTGTTTTCTTAATGAAGAAAAATTATCCTATAACTTATAATGGAAGCGATATTTGATATCGATTCTGGAAGTTCACCATTGAACCATAGATATAAGATTGTTCATAGCTTACTACGATCAAATTTTGAACTTGATTACGCTTTCATTATGAATTAGTTCATGATATCTGCTAATTGTTTGCACAACGGAAGCAATGTGAGCTTATTAAAGGTTTGACCTTTATAGTATGACAGTGAGAAAAGTTATACTCAGCAATCTATTGTAGATTCTGAGAAAACTTATCTTTAGTCACGCTAATTGAACAATTAAAGATATATTGGTTAATGTTGATAATAAACTGTATATTTTAGCTAAAGAATGCAAAGTGGCGTTTTTGGATGACTTATTCAGATAAGAGATCAGTTGTGATTTCCTTATTTGAAGAGTTCATTCTGAAATGGCCCTAGAGTTTGTGTTCTGCTGAGATCACAGTTTAGTGTGCTAGCTTATAGAGCCTATTGTAGACTCGGATAAGTCTTCCAGAAATATGTGTTCTCTATTTTTGATATCGTCAGATTGTCTGATCTTGTCAAAGTATATAGAATACATATGATTAGAAGGGTTAGTGGGAGCGTACATATTAATTTCTAGTGTTATATATCTTAACGACATTGTCATTATTATAGTAATAATGAGATGTTAATGAGGTAAAAGATTTACCTAAGTCTCTTTACTCGTGAAAACAGTGGGAGTAGTCTCTGTTATATACGATATAAAGTTTTATATAAGATATAAAACCAAGAGACTTGTGAGATACTCCTATTAGTCGTACATTATATGATCTAATGAAGGACATAACAAGGCTATCTGTATGACAGTTAGTATAACTGTTCGACAGTTATTGTATGTCTTATACATAGTATTCATCTTTCGTAAAGGATGATTCCTTTTTCGAAAGAAATATTGATAGAATGTCTAAACAATATTATGTATCATTTGATGATGACATAATGAATACTTTATTATGTGTGATTATCGATGTCGATTTAATCGTAATTGTTACGAGTTATTTTGACATCCTATAGACCATATGATGGATCTTGAAACACGCTCTTTTGATCTTTGAGATATTAAGAACGAGTTTCTAATTCATGGAGAATATAATCTGCAACCATTAGGGTCATATTAGTTTTGAGACTAATTATGACGTTAGACAGTCTACGTCATAAAGAGTCAGAAAGATGCAGTGGGAGTGTCACGAAGGATTCTACTTTTATAGTGGATTAAATGCAACTTATAAAGTATTGACTTATTAAGTTGCATAGTGACCTTATAAATTAGAAGATTTAAATTGATGTTGTACTTGCGGTTGTCCGCATAGTATTTTTGGATTCGATCCCTAAATGTCTGGACAACTTAGTAGCTGTAGCATAATGCTGAAGTAGCATCAAAGTCATATTAATGTATAATTTAGATTTTACAAAATATGAATGATGCTGACTACGGGAAACGATGGAGTTTGTTTTGACAAACTCAATATGTCATAGCGGACTTGTTTCTTGCCTCTTAAGTACTGGTGAGCTTTTGAGGGCCATGTGCATATGATCACATTGATACGTGTATATGATACCGTGGATTGGCACTAGAGCAAGTGGGAGAATTGTTGGGGTTGGTGCTCAGAGCGCCAATCCGGACCGTATTTATGTCTGATTCATGAATATGAACATCCCCTTATTCCATAATATTACTTATTTATGGTTGCACCTCTTGTTCTTATATACGTATTCGATCTGATTACGATTAGATTGAAACTAAATGTGGTTTAGTGATATGTATATATTAGACAAAGGCCCGATAATATATAATGCAGTACACAGTTACAAAGTTAGTTTTAATTGACATTGGGAAGTGTCACTGCTATATGAATATTATCAAACATAGTTCCTGGTCAAGATTTGCTAACACGGGTCGGTTAGTCAAATCCGTTGAGACCAGTACAATCGTATATCGAGACTTGGTCCGATGGTTTATCCCAATGAACCATGAGTCTATGGAGACTCGTATAGACGTGTAGGTGTTTATAGTGGATAAACACTGAACGGCTCACCGAAGTTCTTAATGGATGGTACAGCCACGTCAATAAGAATCTTCTCGGGTTGAGTAGCATAGTGGTCCTTCGACTTGAGACACCACTGTGGATGTTGAGACATCCTCCACACTTAGATGGCAGTCACGTCACCGATCTATTTAGATCAGACCTCCGCCTGTTCGTTGGGTGTGGATCGATCCTCAGGATATCCTGTGTGTGTCAAGATAGGATCCGTCAGTTCTGTGTACAGAGCATAGGTAGTCCATATATTATTAGCAGTCTGTTAAATCTGTGCCACAGTATACATCGGAAGTAAGTTCCGAGTGTTATTTAGAGATTGCTAATAGATACGTCGACGAGATAATACCTATAGAGATTTGACATTTACATCTATATCTCTGGGATTATCTGGATACCTGTGACGGAGAGATTATACGTATGCAATGACCTCAACCTGTATGATTCAGCTAGTTTATCCGTGATCGTCATAATCTACGGGTGGATAGATTATGCACATAAAATTGGATTTCATGACGGATATACCTGAATCTAGAGAGTCTCAATAATGAAACATACTCGTAGAGGACTAGGGCAATTTTTATGAATAATGATGATTATTTATAAATCGTTTAAAACGTTAAACGAAAAATACATGCGAACGGGCCGAACCGTCATTTCCTAATTAATGTGTATTTGTATTTAATATATGATATTATTAAATACACATTAATAAATTATCAAATAAAGTATTTGACATATATCATTAATATATGTATTTGAGATATTTAAAGTAAATATAATACATATATTTGAGATATTTGTATTTAATTAATTAATTAATTATTTAATTGTTAAATGATTAATATAATTAAATATAAATATCTCACCAAATGATAAAGTTAGGAAATGATTATAAGTTGCAATTGTTGACTTATACATAAAGGAAATGGTTGTCAATTGATTTTGACTTATTAAGATATTTGTTTAAATTGTTTGAAAAATGAAAATATATTTTCCTTTAATTTTTTGCTAAATTTCGGCCATGAACCTAATTGAATATAATGGTTATATTTTTCATGTTGCCTTGTTTGACTAAGTTGAATTGTCTTAAAATGTTATGATCATTTTATCAACTTGGCAAATGAAATTGAAATGAAATGAACTAGTATAACTTGCATTTCCTTTAGGCCAAATTCGGCCAAGGCATTCATTTGGGCAAAGTATATATTGTTCATTTAATTTTATAGGGTTTAAGGAACCTTTTCACTTTATCAAAACAACCATTAAAACAAAGGCAAAGAAGGTAGAGAGAAGAAAAGAAAAACAATGAAAAGCTTGGAATTTAGTAAGTATTTCCAACCTTCCATTAGAGAGTAATTTGTTCCTCTTGTTGTGGGCAAAATCTTGTGATGTTCTTGAGTTTTTTATTCTTTATTTCTTTGTACTTTTGATGATAAAAGTTTGATGAAGTGATTTGCATGTATGATGTTGGAAGTTTATTTACTAGTGTAGTAATAAGCATTCTTTTTAGGTTTTAGAACCTTTTTGCCATTCTAGAGTTATTGACCACTCTTAAATGACCTAGAATTGTTCTATAGTTGTTTCATTGTGTTGAGACTTGATTTGGATGGAAGAAACATGATTGAAGTATTGGATTTAACCAATTTGGTCTAATTTGTCCAATTTGATGAAATTGAAAAATTAGGGTTTACGACCACTTCCAAATTTGGGGCTTTTCATATATGTTGTGTATAATGATGTGTATATGATGCATATAAATTTTCATGTTGATTGGATTACATCTTGATGTGTTTTGAAGCATGAAATGACAAAGTGCACAATATGGCACCCTAATGGTGCATTCAGCCAAATGGTCAAAATTTGGGATTTATGTTGCCTTGGTGTTTTGATGTTTTGAACATGCTAAGTTCATCTTAGAAATGATTTAGAATCATTCAAAATTGATTTGATCAATTTCAGACTAAAATGGACAAAATACCAAGTGTAAGGGTAATTCGGTAAATTCACTTAAATTTGATTTATTGAATTTATTTCATAATTTGATTATTGGATATTAAATAAATATGTTCTTTAATTAATCCGAGAAAAAGTTTTTGAAATCGGAAGATACGATCTTCCGCCGCTTCCGCTGCGTTACCGGATTATGCCCCTAAATCCCCTACAGATGCACACCCACATTCCATAATGTTTGTAACTCCTCGATCAATGGTCTAAAGTAAATATTTATATCTTTATCCAGGTGAACGTGGACAGGGATAAGCAATGACATAACATGAACGAATCCTTCATACATTTCCATGGAGGTAAGTTATATGGAATGACAATAACGGGCCAGATGCTATAAAGTTGTACATATTCCCAAATGGGTTAAAACCATCAGAGGCAAGACCTAACCTGACATTACGGGGGCCTCAGCGAAACGGGTTACATGTCATCAAATTCCTTCCATTCGGTTCCGTCCGCAGGATGTCTAAGTATGCCCTCCGCACCGATCCTCTTTTCATGATTCCACATCATATCAGTTGCTGTGTGTCGTGACATGCACAATCTCTGCAGCCTGGGCGTTAAAGGGAAATATCGCAATATCTTTTGAGGCACTTTCTTCCCCATACCACGGACTTTGTATCGACTTTCACCACATATCGGACAATGTTCAAGTGATTCATACTCGGCACGAAATAATACACAATCAAACTTTGTATGCATGATTCAATCGAGCGCACGGGCTTAGTAAGTGGAATGAAAGATCCCCTATGGGGAGGGGTCAAAGCCCTTTACCACGATGCTTTGCCACGCCGGTTGATGTGTGTTCGGTTGAATGCAAGATACGTTTAATCGGACATACTGAGCTTGATATTTTTGTCTTTATTCTTTGTGTTGCATGCGTCAGGTCTGGTTCCTTTCGAACGCGTTCTCGAACGCTATACGAACGCGAACCTTTTGTTTAGCGTTCGAACGCGTCCTCGAACGCTACGCGAATGCACATGCACTTTCTTAGTCTCATCATGCATCAGGTCTGGTTCCGTTCGAACGCGAACCTTCTGTTTACCGTTCGAACGCGTCCTTGAACGCTACGCGAACGCACATGCACTTTCTTAGTCTCATCATGCATCAGGTCTGGTTCCGTTCGAACGCGTTCACGAACTCTATACGAATGCGAACCTTCTGTTTACCGTTTGAACGCGTTCTCGAACGCTACGCGAATGCACACGCACTTTCTTAGTCTCATCATGCATCAGGTCTGGTTCCGTTCGAACGCATTCTCGAACGCTATATGAACTCGAACCTTCTGTTTACCATTCGAACGCGTCCTCGAACGCTACACGAATGCTCACGCACTTTCTTAGTCTCCTCATGCATCAGGTTGGTTCCGTCCGAATGCGTTCTCGAACACTATGCGTTTCCGGTTTTTCGCGTCGAAAGGTTTTTTTCGACGCTATATGTTTCCGTTTTTTTAGCGTCGAAAACCGTTTTTTCGACGCTAAATATAAAAAATTAGCGTCGGATTTAATTTAGACGCGAAAGAATCAAGGACCTGTCGGTGGAAGCTTCATAACTCTTTAGCGTCGAAAATTCTTCGACGCTAAAAGTATTATTTTTGGCGTCGAATATCAAATTTGACGCTATTTGTTGCAGGTTTTAGCGTCGAAACCGTTTTGTCGACGCTAAATATCAAAATGGTAGCATCGAATTTAATTTAGACGCGAAAGAATCAAGGACCTGTCGGTGGAAGCTTCATAACTCTTTAGCGTCGAAAATATTTTCGACAATAAAAGTATTATTTTTGGCGTCGAATATTCAAATTCGATTCTAATTGTTTCCGTTTTCAGCGTCGAATTTAATTTAGACGCGAAAGAGTCAAGGATTTGCCGGTGGAAACTTCATACACCTTTAGCGACGATATATGTTCGACGCTACAATTATATTTTTGGCGTCGACTCCGTGTTTCGACGCTAAAAGTGTAATATTTGGCACCAAAAGTTATTGCAATAATATAATTATTCAGCGTCGAATATTATTCGACGCTAAAGTTCTATTTTTAGCAGCGTTCGGCTTCTTCATTTATCCATTTATTCTTGTCATTGTAATGCGTCACACGGAAAAAATCTGGAAATGATTGCACCTCACATGTGATACTCAGTTATAAACATAAAATAAATTCAATATTATTCCAGATAGTAAAAACAATTAACTGTTAAATTTTACGTTAGGATATATTTACCTCAGAATGTTCGGCACGATGTTGGATAAATGGCTTCGAACCTCCACGGTGGTTAAAATGCAAGTGACTTCGATTTTTCCGCATTTGCGTGACATTTATCCTGTATTCACGAACACTGTAAGTACCGAAAACAAAGACAATTATAAATTTCCGTTTATTTCAAAATTTACCTCGTGTTTTCTGCTCGACCAAAGCTCACATAAGAATGTCCAGTCTTGTTCCTCTATAAAATCAGGTTTGTGTTGTGGAGCATTTGAAGGTCCATGTTCGTCGAATATTGGTTTCAAGACTTTTGTTCTATAATCTTTATAACTTTTCCCCATGTGGTAGTCAATATATTGTTGGACATTCACTTGGGTCAGATCGAAGTCGAACCATTCGTACATGAAAATTCGAGTAAAAATAAGTATAAAATAAAAATGTTAAATAACAAACAATATCGAAAACTTACAAGTAGCGAAGGGAATAGCTGGTTCAGTTTCGTCTCCCACGGTATCTTTCTCCAAGATACGTAGTTTTGGGGAGCTTCATATCGAGCTGTAGCTCCTATGGCTGTATTAAACACTGAATTATGTTGTCCGACTTGAGTGTGTCCATCATCTGATATCTCTATCCGGATACGACCGTGAGCCTTAACGTACTTAGCCAACCCCAGGCCACGGGTGCGTCCTCGACCCTTCCCTGTACTGGACTCACCTGTGCTAGCAGAGAAATCACCAGGGCCAGTTGCCCTTGCTGATGTAGATGGAGTCGCGGTAGCCCGTTTGCGATTGCCCGGTGCCATCTGCAAAAACCCATCGCATTAGCGTCATCAAATTCTAAAATTCTTATACATATACATACATATCCATACAAGTCAATACAACTTAACAAAAGCGCTTATAACATCGAATGCTCACTTTCATTTTCAAATTCATTCATTCATTTATTCATTTCACATATGCATTCATTATCCATATAATCTACGAGATCCATCATACACGTACATACACACAGTCACACACTCAATGGGATACATATAACCAACCACGAAGCACACAATCACACGACTTCTCATGGACACGTTCGTATGGCGTTCTTTAACGCGTTCGAACGGACCAATTCCAGTGAGCTCACGTTCGTATGGCGTTCTTTAACGCGTTCGAACGGACCAATTCCAGTGAGCTCACGTTCGTATGACATTCTCGAACGCGTTCGAACGGACCAATTCCAGCGAGCTCACGTTCGTATGGCGTTCTTTAACGCGTTCGAACGTCTAAGGCAAAAAGTGGGTGTTCGAACGCGTTAAAGAACGCCATACGAACGTGAGCTCACTGGAATTGGTCCGTTCGAACGCGTTAAAGAACGCCATACGAACGTGAGCTCACTGGAATTGGTCTGTTCGAACGCGTTCGAGAACGCCATAC
This sequence comes from Zanthoxylum bungeanum, assembly GCA_019454045.1. NCBI lineage: Eukaryota > Viridiplantae > Streptophyta > Magnoliopsida > Sapindales > Rutaceae > Zanthoxylum > Zanthoxylum bungeanum. Next base: position 80,551 of record SKCR01035834.1, read on the forward strand.
GAACGTGAGCTCACTGGAATTCAAACTTATCAAACAGTTATAATTAACCAAAGAGGGCACAAATTCAAACTTAACATTATATAAATATTAACCAAAAATCATCATCATCTATCATCTATCATCATCATCATCATCATTATCATCATCAATTTCATCAAAAAATAATTCATCAATTTCATCAATAATATCATCAAACTCATCCTCAAATTCGTCAAATTCATCAAATTCATCCTCATAAACAATTTTAAATCAACAAATGAGACTTACCTGTTGATTTCCTTCGTTCGTCACTGTTGGAGAATGAGGTTGCAGTTTTTTGCTTCTGAGCCGAGGAAGAAGAGAAGCACTGGTTTTAGGGATTTAAAGGACATTTAGCGTCGAAATAATTGACTTTTAGCGTCGCAGTAGTCGACGCTAATTGTTAGGCGGGTTATTGAAAAATTAGGGTTTTTTTTCCGGGAAATTTAATTTTTATTTAGCGTCGAAATACTATATTCGATGCTAAAGTAAAGACATATAGCGTCGCAATACAATTGGCGACGCTAAATGTAAGACATATAGCGTCGACTAGGGTATTTCGACGCTAAATAATTTAATTTTTATGTAGCGTCGAAATATAACATTCGACGCTAAAGTAAAGACATATAGCGTCGACATACAATTGGCGATGCTAAATGTAAGACATTCGGGGGGAGATAAGGTCGAATGCCAACAGGAAGGAGAATCTCGAGCAGCACATGACAATCGTGACTCTTTAATCCCGTTATTGTATCATCTCTGACCCAACGCCCAATATTGGATGCATAATTATCAGGGAATTTAACCATTTTCAGCCAATCACAGAATGATTTTCTCTCCGATTGATTGAGCACATAACTAGTATGAGGCTTAATAAAACCTCGAGAGGAGTCTTGTAAATGCAATTCTCTGCGAATTCTAAGATCTTGTAGGTCCAATCTAGCATTTACAGTGTCTTTTGTCTTACCCGAATATTGAATAGTGTACCCACTAAACTCTCACAAATATTTTTCTCTATATGCATTACATCACAAATTATGTCGCAAACTCAGAGTCCCCCAATATTCTAACTCAAAGAAAATACTTTTTCCTGTCCAATTCAACTCTTCAGGTAACCGTTTTCGATTTTTATCTCTATTATTAGGATGTTTACCTGGTGTGCTGTCTTGAGATGTTGATGTTGGCAAAGTATGTGAAATGCAGACAATCGACTGGGCTTACTCTGAGGTTCATGTTGCCCGTTAAATAATTTACTCCTCCGCCAAGGATGACTCGACTCAAGAAATCTCATGTGCCCCGTGTATCCGATTTTATTCCGTAATCGTTGCGAAGGTGTATGATCCGCACAAACTGCACATGCCATGTATCCCTTAGTGCTCCATTCGGATAATGAACCATAGGCTGGAAAATCATTAATGGTCCATAATAATGCGGCACGCATCTGAAAATACTGCTCTGAAGCTGCATCATTGGTATGCACCGTTGGGGTTGGTGCTCAGAGCGCCAATCCGGACAGTATTTATGTCTGATTCATGAATACGAACATCCCCTTATTCCATAATATTACTTATTTATGGTTGCACCTCTTGTTCTTATATACGTATTCGATCTGATTACGATTAGATTGAAACTAAATGTGGTTTAGTGATATGTATATATTAGACAAAGGCCGATAATATATAATGCAGTACACAGTTACAAAGTTAGTTTGTAATTGACATTGGGAAGTGTCACTGCTATATGAATATTATCAAACATAGTTCCTGGTCAAGATTTGCTAACACGGGTCGGTTAGTCAAATCCGTTGAGACCAGTACATGTCGTATATCGAGACTTGGTCCGATGGTTTATCCCAATGAACCATGAGTCTATGAAGACTCGTATAGACGTGTAGGTGTTTATAGTGGATAAACACTGAACGGCTCACCGAAGTTTCTTAATTGATGGTACAGCCACGTCAATAAGAATCTTCTCGGGTTGAGTAGCATAGTGGTCCTTCGACTTGAGACACCACTGTGGATGTATGATACATCCTCCACACTTAGATGGCAGTCACGTCACCGATCTATTTAGATCAGACCTCCGCCTGTTCGTTGGGTGTGGATCGATCCTCAGGATATCCTGTGTGTGTCAAGATAGGATCCGTCAGTTCTGTGTACAGGCATAGGTAGTCCATATATTATTAGCAGTTCTGTTAAATTGTGGCCACAGTATACATCAGAAGTAAGTTCCGAGTGTTATTTAGAGATTGCTAATAGATACGTCGACGAGATAATACCTATAGAGATTTGACATTTACATCTATATCTCTGGGATTATCTGGATACCTGTGACGGAGAGATTATACGTATGCAATGACCTCGACCTGTATGATTCAGCTAGTTTATCCGTGATCGTCATAATCTTAGGGTGGATAGATTATGCACATGAAATTGGATTTCGTGACGGATATACCTGAATCTATAGAGTCTCAATAATGAAACATACTCGTAGAGGACTAGGGCAATTTTTATGAATAATGATGATTATTTATAAATCGTTTAAACGTTAAACGAAAAATACATGCGAACGGGCCGAACCGTCATTTCCTAATTAATGTGTATTTGTATTTAATATATGATATTATTAAATACACATTAATAAATTATCAAATAAATGTATTTGACATATATCATTAATATATGTATTTGAGATATTTAAAGTAAATATAATACATATATTTGAGATATTTGTATTTAATTAATTAATTAATTATTTAATTGTTAAATGATTAATATAATTAAAATATAAATATCTAACCAAATGATAAAGTTAGGAAATGATTATAAGTTGCAATTGTTGACTTATACATTAAAGGAAATGGTTGTCAAATTGATTTTGACTTATTAAGATATTTGTTTAAATTGTTTGAAAAATGAAAATATCTTTTTCCTTTAATTTTTTGCTAAATTTCGGCCATGACCCTAATTGAATATAATGGTTATATTTTTCATGTTGCCTTTGTTGACTAAGTTGAAATTGTCATTAAAATGTAATGATCATTTTATCAACTTGGCAAATGAAATTGAAATGAAATGAAACTAGTATAACTTGCATTTCCTTTTGGCCAAATTCGGCCAAGGCATTCATTTGGGCAAGTATATTGTTTCATTTAATTTTAGGGTTTAAGGAACCTTTTCACTTTATCAAAACTCCATAAAACAAGGCAAAGAAGGTAGAGAGAAAAGAAAAGAAAAACAATGAAAAGCTTGGAATTTAGTAAGTATTTCCAACCTTCCATTAGAGAGTAATTTGTTCCTCTTGTTGTGGAAACATATTGTGATGTTCTTGAGTTTTTCTATTCTTTATTCTTTGTACTTTTGATGGATAAAAGTTTGATGAAGGTGATTTGCATGTATGATGTTGGAAGTTTATTACTAGTGTAGTAATAAGCATTCTTTTAAGGTTTTAGAACCTTGTTGCCATTCTAGAGTTATTGACCCACTCTTAATGACCTAGAATTGTTCTATAGTTGTTTCATTGTGTTGAGACTTGATTTGGATGGAAGAAACATGATTGAAGTATTGGATTTAACCAATTTGGTCTAATATGTCCAATTTGATGAAATTGAAAAATTAGGGTTTAAGACCAATTCCAAATTTGGGTCTTTTCATATATGTTGTGTATAATGATGTGTATATGATGCATATAAAGTTTCATGTTGATTGGATTACATCTTGATGTGTTTTTGAAGCATGAAATGACAAAGTGCACAATATGGCACCCTAATGGTGCATTCGGCCAAATGGTCAAAATTGGGATTTATGTTGCCTTTGGTGTTTTGATGTTTTGAACATGCTAAGTTCATCTTAGAATTATTTAGAATCATTCAAAATTGATTTGATCAATTTCGGACTAAAATGGACAAAATACCAAGTGTAAGGGTAATTCGGTAAATTCACTTAATATGATTTATTGAATTTTATTTCATAATTTGATTATTGGATAATTAAATAAATATGTTCATTTAATTAATCCGAGAAAAAGTTTTGAAATCGGAAGATACGATCTTCCGCCGCTTCCGCTGCGTTACGGATTATGCCCCTAAAACCCCTACAAAATGGTATCAGAGCGAGTCTGATTCTAGGCCTCCATAAATGATTAGCTTATTTTATTCAATGTTTAATCATGTTTTCTTGACTTTATACATGAATTTTATAATCTAATTTGATTAGATTTAGGGTGTATGACACTTAATGGAATATCCCCACTTAATAAGGTTTTAAAGTAACTAGTATTTGGAATACTTGTTTCTTGGTCCGTCTTGTCAATACGGTTTATAAATATCTTTTCGTTGACTACATCCGAGACCGTGCCTCTGCTGAGGATGTAGCTGATAGAATTTATATTTATGCCGAATGTATATTAGATACTAGATAAATTCAAGCGAAAGCGGAATCCTGAACGTGCCCTAGTTGTCAGGGTACGCAAGTAACTTGAGTTTATCATTGACAAGTTTAACCTTGGTACGTCTCCTTGTGGGCCTGCCTTCGCAGCGACAACGAGAAACGGCCAGGACCGGAACCTCGGAGTCACTAGTGAGTGATTGACAATTAGTTGTCTACCTGTGAATATATGTAGGCGAGACCGTGCCTCTGCTATGAGTCGAAATATATTCATGGGGTCCTCTTCCCATTATGGAATTCGATTTAATTATTGAATTCTCGTCTTTCCGTTGGGGATTACGACATTACATAAAAATAGTGGGAGGCACTGCTAAGTTTAAAATATTCCATAACTTAGGCAGTGTATGTTATTTTGGAAATTGCCGCTTGTTTGTTTCCTTATTCTATTGTTTATATAGAATTAAACTTTTATTTGCTGCACACATATTTTGATATGTTATCTGACTAGACTCTTGGTTGCAGTTATTCTAGAATAGGTTCTAGCTACTAATAGATTAGGATATTATTAGATTAGTCTAAACCATCGAGAACTGTTGTTCCGATTTTCTTAAAAATAAAGATGGTTAATGACTTAGTTTCTAAGTCATGATAGATAATCTAGATAGATATCCCCTTTAGGATATAATACTTTAGAGACAATAGTTTCTTATGCAGTAAGAATTTACTTGAATTAGTTCATGTCTCGAGATTCTTGACTGGCATTTAGAAAGCCCCATTAGGTATTTGTTTATCTCGTAATGACGTTTCTTAGCTTTAATTACCTTTAGAGGCAATGTGTCCGACATGATTTGCTAATGAATTATTTACAATTGTTGTGAATAGTTGAATGCAAATAGTAAAGCTAAAGAAAGGAGATTCATATATTTGTGTATAGAAAATATCGATTTTCACAATACTACAACTATAGGTATTGGATACCAGATCTCCCGTCTACTTATTTGAAATATTGGTTAACGATTGTTTTGATATTTGATATCGGAACTTGCGACTATTGGATAGTCACTTGTTCTTTATAAACAATTGTTACATATTTTATAATAACTAGTAGTGTCATTGACGTAGATATAAACATTAAGAAAAATTATTCGGTAAAGTAATAATTTAGAACGGTGCTTTATGAATTTAATCACTTAAGTATTGGATGCTCAATCCGTATGGTAAATGATGGTTTGATACTAGATAACACCACACATCCTTGTCCATTTAATGAATATTGTATTCAGGAAAGTGATTAAGATCTCGTTTAACCAATGATTGTCATTGGACCACCAAATTTATTTAACTGATACATTGGATGTATGTAGTTTAATAAATAATAATTGCTTAAGGTAGTTTTCTTTATTTCGTAACTTAGTTGATGAATTGTCATAACTTAGTTACGTGTTTCTGAAGGAACACATATTGAAAGTCTTGAAAGTATCAAGAACTTTCAACCTGTTCTGATGAAACATAGATTGAACATTTTTTACTTGTTCAAATATATTCAATCTAAAGGTTTTAGAGAATTCTATCCTCAAAATTCATTACATGTCTTTGAACTGTTCAAAGATCTTTGATACGATCAACGTATGAATTTAAAGCAATTAGTTCTAAGGTTATTCAGTGAATATGATTCATATTCAATATTATTCTTCCACGATTCCATCTTGATGGAATTGAGTAGTGGAGCAATCGAATCTTATATGATTTGATTCGTTGATATTGAATGTTACCTAATTAGTTTCAATACTCTTGGGGTTATGCTCCAGTAACACTAATTCATCTCTTTAATTAATGTTCCATTATTTTCTACAGTTGCATATATGATATGTATAGGTAGAAAATTTGAATCTTGAAAAGTTTGAGATTTCAATCTTTCTTTTATATAATAGTTATATAATAAATTACTTACACCTCGGAGGTATAAGTAAAATTTATCGTTTATTCTGTTTAATAGAATATTGTATTCTATTTAATAGAATATCTTTCCTACGATTCTAAGTAATATAATCGTTTTATTACTTGGTGTGTAACATCAGATGTTAACTATTGTAGAAAAGACTTGACTTATTGAAGTCAAATGTGAGAATGATAAATTATAAATGGAACTACGTAATTAATAAGATTAAACAACCCTTATACATCTTCCGTGCAAGTCCAATAGGATAACAGAAACATTCACGAGTATTTGATACTTAATGGTTCCGTTGTTTTCTTAATGAAGAAAAATTATCCTATAACTTATAATGGAAGCGATATTTGATATCGATTCTGGAAGTTCACCATTGAACCATAGATATAAGATTGTTCATAGCTTACTACGATCAAATTTTGAACTTGATTACGCTTTCATTATGAATTAGTTCATGATATCTGCTAATTGTTTGCACAACGGAAGCAATGTGAGCTTATTAAAGGTTTGACCTTTATAGTATGACAGTGAGAAAAGTTATACTCAGCAATCTATTGTAGATTCTGAGAAAACTTATCTTTAGTCACGCTAATTGAACAATTAAAGATATATTGGTTAATGTTGATAATAAACTGTATATTTTAGCTAAAGAATGCAAAGTGGCGTTTTTGGATGACTTATTCAGATAAGAGATCAGTTGTGATTTCCTTATTTGAAGAGTTCATTCTGAAATGGCCCTAGAGTTTGTGTTCTGCTGAGATCACAGTTTAGTGTGCTAGCTTATAGAGCCTATTGTAGACTCGGATAAGTCTTCCAGAAATATGTGTTCTCTATTTTTGATATCGTCAGATTGTCTGATCTTGTCAAAGTATATAGAATACATATGATTAGAAGGGTTAGTGGGAGCGTACATATTAATTTCTAGTGTTATATATCTTAACGACATTGTCATTATTATAGTAATAATGAGATGTTAATGAGGTAAAAGATTTACCTAAGTCTCTTTACTCGTGAAAACAGTGGGAGTAGTCTCTGTTATATACGATATAAAGTTTTATATAAGATATAAAACCAAGAGACTTGTGAGATACTCCTATTAGTCGTACATTATATGATCTAATGAAGGACATAACAAGGCTATCTGTATGACAGTTAGTATAACTGTTCGACAGTTATTGTATGTCTTATACATAGTATTCATCTTTCGTAAAGGATGATTCCTTTTTCGAAAGAAATATTGATAGAATGTCTAAACAATATTATGTATCATTTGATGATGACATAATGAATACTTTATTATGTGTGATTATCGATGTCGATTTAATCGTAATTGTTACGAGTTATTTTGACATCCTATAGACCATATGATGGATCTTGAAACACGCTCTTTTGATCTTTGAGATATTAAGAACGAGTTTCTAATTCATGGAGAATATAATCTGCAACCATTAGGGTCATATTAGTTTTGAGACTAATTATGACGTTAGACAGTCTACGTCATAAAGAGTCAGAAAGATGCAGTGGGAGTGTCACGAAGGATTCTACTTTTATAGTGGATTAAATGCAACTTATAAAGTATTGACTTATTAAGTTGCATAGTGACCTTATAAATTAGAAGATTTAAATTGATGTTGTACTTGCGGTTGTCCGCATAGTATTTTTGGATTCGATCCCTAAATGTCTGGACAACTTAGTAGCTGTAGCATAATGCTGAAGTAGCATCAAAGTCATATTAATGTAAATTTAGATTTTACAAAATATGAATGATGCTGACTACGGGAAACGATGGAGTTTGTTTTGACAAACTCAATATGTCATAGCGGACTTGTTTCTTGCCTCTTAAGTACTGGTGAGCTTTTGAGGGCCATGTGCATATGATGCACATTGATACGTGTATATGATACCGTGGATTGGCACTAGAGCAAGTGGGAGAAATTGTTGGGGTTGGTGCTCAGAGCGCCAATCCGGACCGTATTTATGTCTGATTCATGAATATGAACATCCCCTTATTCCATAATATTACTTATTTATGGTTGCACCTCTTGTTCTTATATACGTATTCGATCTGATTACGATTAGATTGAAACTAAATGTGGTTTAGTGATATGTATATATTAGACAAAGGCCCGATAATATATAATGCAGTACACAGTTACAAAGTTAGTTTGCAATTGACATTGGGAAGTGTCACTGCTATATGAATATTATCAAACATAGTTCCTGGTCAAGATTTGCAAACACGGGTCGGTTAGTCAAATCCGTTGAGACCATTACATGTCGTATATCGAACTTGGTCCGATGGTTTATCCCAATGAACCATGAGTCTATGGAGACTCGTATAGACGTGTAGGTGTTTATAGTGGATAAACACTGAATGGCTCACCGAAGTTTCTTAATGGATGGTACAGCCACGTCAATAAGAATCTTCTCGGGTTGAGTAGCATAGTGGTCCTTCGACTTGAGACACCACTGTGGATGTATGAGACATCCTCCACACTTAGATGGCAGTCACGTCACCGATCTATTTAGATCAGACCTCCGCATGTTCGTTGGGTGTGGATCGATCCTCAGGATATCCTGTGTGTGTCAAGATAGGATCCGTCAGTTCTGTGTACAGAGCATAGGTAGTCCATATATTATTAGCAGTCTGTTAAATCTGTGGCCACAGTATACATCGGAAGTAAGTTCCGAGTGTTATTTAGAGATTGCTAATAGATACGTCAACGAAATAATACCTATAGAGATTTGACATTTACATCTATATCTCTGGGATTATCTGGATACCTGTGACGGAGAGATTATATGTATGCAATGACCTCGACCTGTATGATTCAGCTAGTTTATCTGTGATCGTCATAATCTACGGGTGGATAGATTATGCACATGAAATTGGATTTCGTGACGGATATACCTGAATCTAGAGAGTCTCAATAATGAAACATACTCGTAGAGGACTAGGGCAATTTTTATGAATAATGATGATTATTTATAAATCGTTTAAACGTTAAACGAAAAATACATGCGAACGGGCCGAACCGTCATTTCCTAATTAATGTGTATTTGTATTTAATATATGATATTATTAAATACACATTAATAAATTATCAAATAAATGTTTTTACATATATCATTAATATATGTATTTGAGATATTTAAAGTAAATATAATACATATATTTGAGATATTTGTATTTAATTAATTAATTAATTATTTAATTGTTAAATGATTAATATAATTAAAATATAATATCTCACCAAATGATAAAGTTGGAAATGATTATAAGTTGCAATTGTTGACTTATACATTAAAGGAAATGGTTGTCAATTGATTTTGACTTATTAAGATATTTGTTTAAATTGTTTGAAAAATGAAAATATCTTTTTCCTTTATTTTTTGCTAAATTTCGGCCATGAACCTAATTGAATATAATGGTTATATTTTTTCATGTTGCCATTGTTGACTAAGTTGAAATTTTCATTAAAATGTAATGATCATTTTCAACTTGGCAAATGAAATTGAAATGAAATGAAACTAGTATAACTTGCATTTCCTTTAGGCCAAATTCGGCCAAGGCATTCATTTGGGCAAGTTTATATTGTTTCATTTAATTTTAGGGTTTAAGGAACCTTTTCACTTTATCAAAACTCCATTAAAACAAGGCAAAGAAGGTAGAGAGAAAAGAAAAGAAAAACAATGAAAAGCTTGGAATTTAGTAAGTATTTCCAACCTTCCATTAGAGAGTAATTTGTTCCTCTTGTTGTGGGCAAAATCTTGTGATGTTCTTGAGTTTTTCTATTCTTTATTCTTTGTACTTTTGATGGATAAAAGTTTGATGAAGGTGATTTGCATGTATGATGTTGGAAGTTTATTACTAGTGTAGTAATAAGCATTCTTTTAAGGTTTTAGAACCTTGTTGCCATTCTAGAGTTATTGACCCACTCTTAAATGACCTAGAATTGTTCTATAGTTGTTTCATTGTGTTGAGACTTGATTTGGATGGAAGAAACATGATTGAAGTATTGGATTTAACCAATTTGGTCTAATTTGTCCAATTTGATGAAATTGAAAAATTAGGGTTTAAGACCACTTCCAAATTTGGGGCTTTTCATATATGTTGTGTAAATGATGTGTATATGATGCATATAAAGTTTCATGTGTGATTGGATTACATCTTGATGTGTTTTGAAGCATGAAATTACAAAGTGCACAATATGGCACCCTAATGGTGCATTCGGCCAAATGGTCAAAATTGGGGATTTATGTTGCCTTTGGTGTTTTGATGTTTTGAACATGCTAAGTTCATCTTAGAAATGATTTAGAATCATTCAAAATTGATTTGATCAATTTCAGACTAAAATGGATAAAATACCAAGTGTAAGGGTAATTCGGTAAATTCACTTAAATATGATTTATTGAATTTTATTTCATAATTTGATTATTGGATAATTAAATAAATATGTTAATTTAATTAATCCGAGAAAAAGTTTTGAAATCGGAAGATACGATCTTCCGCCGCTTCCGCTGCGTTACCGGATTATGCCCCTAAAACCCCTACATGCACACCCACATTCCATAATGTTTGTAACTCCTCGATCAATGGTCTCAAGTAAATATTTATATCTTTACCAGGTGAACGTGGACCAGGGATAAGCAATGACATAAACATGAACGGATCCTTCATACATTTCCATGGAGGTAAGTTATATGGAATGACAATAACGGGCCAGATGCTATATGAGTTGTACATATTCCCAAATGGGTTAAAACCATCAGAGGCAAGACCTAACCTGACACTACGGGGGTCCTCAGCGAAACGGGGGTACATGTCATCAAATTCCTTCCATTCGGTTCCGTCCGCAGGATGTCTAAGTATGCCCTCCGCACCGATCCTCTTTTCATGATGCCACATCATATCAGTCTCTGTGTGTCGTGACATAAACAATCTCTGCAGCCTGGGCGTTAAAGGGAAATATCGCAATATCTTTTGAGGCACTTTCTTCCCCATACCACGGACTTTGTACCGACTTTCACCACATATCGGACAATGTTCAAGTGATTCATACTCGGCATGAAATAATACACAATCAAACTTTGTATGCATGATTCAATCGAGCGCATGGGCTTAGTAAGTGGAATGAAAGATCCCCTATGGGGAGGGGTCAAAGCCCTTTACCACGATGCTTTGCCGCGCCGGTTGATGTGTGTTCGGTTGAATGCAAGATACGTTTAATCGGACATACTGAGCTTGATATTTTTGTCTTTATTCTTTGTGTTGCATGCGTCAGGTCTGGTTCCTTTCGAACGCGTTCTCGAACGCTATACGAACGCGAACCTTTTGTTAGCGTTCGAACGCGTCCTCGAACGCTACGCAAACGCACATGCACTTTCTTAGTCTCATCATGCATCAGGTCTGGTTCCGTTCGAACGCGTTCTCGAACGCTATATACGAACGCGAACCTTCTGTTTAGGCGTTCGAACGCGTCCTCGAACGCTACGCGAACGCACATGTACTTACTTAGTCTCATCATGCATCAGGTGGTTCCGTTAGAACGCGTTCTCGAACGCTATAAGAACGCGAACTTTGTTTACCGTTCGAACGCGTCCTTTAACGCTACGCGAACGCACAATGCACTTTCTTAGTCTCATCATGCATCAGGTTGGTTCCGTTCGAAGCGTTCTCGAACGCTATGCGAATGCGAACCTTATGTTTACCGTTTTAACGCGTTCTCGACCGCTACGCGAACGCACACGCACTTTCTTAGTCTCATCATGCATCAGGTCTGTGGTTTATTCTAAGGTCCCAAGATCAAACAAGACATGAAATTATGTGTGAAACATCAACGGAGGTAGCGGAATACTCACATTGATCGGTAGAGTCGATTTGAAGACAAATGAACCCAAAAACGCACTGCCATGTAAGCCTACTGCCTGCAGCACATGCCTACAAAAATAGAAAATTGAGTGAGAAAACGGAGCTCCTAGCTTCGTCGGATGGATCCCGTCTCATGGTCGAACCTCCCTACCACCTTCGCAAGACTTGTAAGTGTGCTAGCACTTGATTTCTCACCATGAGAAACCACTCTTAGCTTCCCTATTGCTCACGTTTTTCTGGTTCAAAACCAGTGAGCATTGTGCCCATTTGGGCGTGAGAGAAGAGAGCATTTTGAGAGAGAGATGAAGTTTTGTGTTAAGTTAAAAATGATTTACCACAAATCAATATATATTTATGCCATAATATTTATTAAATAATAATAAAATATGACACAAAACATGCAATGGCTTAGAGTGTCAAACACTCAATTTCCATGCAATAACATTGAGTGCATTGTACACTATATCCCATGCTGCATTAGAATGACATGTGTCATGTGGGCCCCACATGTTTCCAAATGAAAGTGGGCCCACGAGCACTCACGCGTTCGGGTTCGATATTTCCGAAATACCGAGCTTACGTCGCGACGTTTAATTCAATCGAATTTAAATAAATAATTGCGCCTGGCGAAATTATTATTTACGTCGCTAACGAATTAATTCTAAATTAACTCATTTGCCTGAATTAAAATCTAATTTTAATTCCGCGTCGAAATCTAATTTCATTTAATATATCGAATATATTAATTCATCGATCAATTCCAAATTAATCGTTCTCTCTCTTTAGACGACATTATCCCCG